>VWZY01001966.1:640254-672752 GCA_013399075.1 Chloroceryle aenea
TGCATCTTTTTTTTTTTTTTTTTTTTTTGAGGTGGTGGTGTTTTTTCTATTCACTTCCTGCTCCTTCTTGTTTATTGGGAGCCAAGGAGGAGGCCTGTTGGACTGTTTGCTGTTGTTTATTAAGCTTGCTTCCTTTAGGAAGGTTTTCAAACCCACTGTGGTCAAGGCAGGGAAATGCCTTCCTATGCTCCACCTCTGCTCAGAGGGCAGGAGTCTGGTATGCAAAAACAAACAAGCAAACCTTGGGAATAATCCTTTCTTAGAGAGACAGACCAGACTCACAGCATTTGAAGTTTTCTTCTGAAACCAGGGATCATCATTTTCATGGATTCACAGAACTTCTTTTGTACCTTAAAACAGCATTTGCCTTTGCAGGCAAAAGGAGCCTTTATGATTACTCTTTTGCCTGTGGATAGTTCCAGGTAAATTGCTTACAATTTGCAGGTGTCTGGATAGCACAGAGTGTTGGGAAAGGAGGAGGAGGAGGATGTATCTGTGCCAAAGGCAACATGGGCAGCAGGCAGGTGAGCCATGTCCTCTCTCTGGCTTGTCACTTTAGGTAGCTCAGCCTCCCTTCTCAGTTTCTGCATGAGAACAGTACTGTTTACCAGTATTATTAGTAACAATGAATCATAAATTATCAACATTTGAAAAAGACTTGAATTTATTTGCAGAGTGCTGCTCTGAGGATGCAAGGGTTACTATTCTGTCCTTTTTTTTTGTCTTTTTTTTTCCCTCTTTTTTCTTTTCCTCCATTTAGTTAACTAGCTTGGAGTACACATTTGGGCTTATATTTTAAATGGTAAAACTGCAGTGTCAAGGAACTTGCTGTTTATGACAACACAGCATATGACCCTCTCCTTTTTGCTGTGCTCTCTCTGCCTCCCATCTGAAAGGCAGTGTGGGATATATTGATCCTAGATTTTAGGACTTGTTCTATTTATGAACCCAGATTGCAGCATAAAGGTACAAACACCATTTGAAAAGGGAAGATCTATATTAGAATGACAAAGAGAATAAATTAAAGCAGTCTCCTGTCTCTAATGGTCTGCTGGGCCACCATTACCAGAGGGAGTGCCCCAGTGCTGCCTACCTGAATGATGCTTTAAAGTCTCCATCAGGAGATTTTCTTGAGCAGACTATTGATTTTTGTTGCTACATTAAGCTTTTAGGCTTGCAAATGGTTTTCTCTGAAATCACAAATACTGTGATGCACAGTATGAGGGGTGAAGTAGCTCTGCTCCTGCTGTTGTTGTAGGTACTGACTGTGATCACTTCCTTCTTCCCATCCTCTACTGAAGCCCCATTCAGCTGACAGACCTGGAGGAGAGCGAGGAGAAAAGGAAGTGAAGTTGCAAGCCAGGATGGCCTCTGATCTGGGTGAGGAAGACAAATTTTTCAAGAAATTAAAGGCAATGGATTAAGCTTTCTTAGTAGTTGTGAGTGCGGGATGGGAGAGTCAGAGCACAGAAGAGGGCTGTGTTGGGGGTCCTCTGGGTGGGTAGGTGGTTGCACAGAATGGATGTGGGGAGACTAACAGCTCAGTGGGGGCTGAGAGCTGTCATCAGCATGCCTATTCCTTCTTGAACAAGGGTTCTTAGATAAACTCAGTTATCAGGTAGACTCAGACTTTCCTACCTCAAGACTGAAGATAGTTAAGTGATGACAGGCAAGGATTGAAGGGCTGTTACAAGCATTAGACTGAGGTTTAGACCAGGCCCAAGGTTTACTACTGTTAGATTAACACAATTGAATCAGTAAATCCAGATGGTTATAGCTGTTTCAAATCTATTCAGCTTCCTGTTTGATGGGAGCTGCTTGCAGACAAGAGCCTGTTACTGTAGACGCAGCTATGCTATTTGGAGCACCTCATTTTCTTCATTGCCTGTCTTCCTCACTCTTCCTTCTCCATGCCCTGCTTCCTAGGCTGGCTTCCTGCTTTCAGGGCTGTCCCTCACCCCAGGGGAGTGGGAGGGATACTGCAATGTAGATGGATGCTGCAAAACTGTCACTCTTTGACAAATATTGCAAAGACATCCACCCGTGCCACTTTTTCCCAGGGGCTTGAAGGGTTTTAGAAAATCCTGTGTGCCAGTCTTCCTGCTGCCTTCCAGTAGAAGGATATGGGTCTTCTCCAATCTCTGTGGACAAGCATGGAGGTCTTACATGTGCCAGGTAACCATCCAGCAGCACACACCTGACCTTCATGTAGTTATGGCTGACCCTAGATGTTACTTGGTGTAATGGGCCACAACCCCCTATCTGACAGTACTGCCTCCTTTGCCAAATGATCTAAAAGCCAATGTACACAGGATAAGTTTCTAGGTGTTTCCCACTGGCTGGGGCAAGAGCCTACCCCATGCTATTCCTGCCAGCTGCAGGAAATCCAAAGGCTGCTAAAGGTGTTCCCTTTCAGATTGCATGCAACGGTGCCCTCCCCTTTGCTGCACAGCAGTTGATAAAGCCCTCTATGCTTTTTTACAAGGTATGAAGCAATGATATAGGACAAACACAATCTTCCAGATCCAGAAATACATCACTGTTTTCCCAGGCTGTGGTTATTTGTTCTTGTATGAGTCTGGCTCCCTGATTCTCAGGGTCTGTCTGCATGAGCCCAATGACCTGGGTCCTTCAGGTCTGATAATATTGTTTCTTTTCAGGACAGAGCAAGGAGCTTTTTGCCCTTAACAATCCTCACTTCACTGCTGTGGTGAGTTCCTGGGAGACATGGAGGTCAGTCTCTCCCGTACAGAAAGGAGAGAGATGTCGTGATGTGGTCACAGAAATGTCAAGTGCCAAAGGCCCGGTGGCTTCTGTGTCATCTGTCCCACAGTTATTTTAATGTCAGTCCTTCATGGGAAAGAGGGCTGGAAGGGACCTGGAGTAACTGTTCCGTTCCTTCCACTGCCCCAAGATGGACTCAGCTCAAAGACTTATTTTGGTGCAGCATAGCACAGTATGGGGTCTGCTTCTCTGATCAGTTTTGCTTGTCCCATTCCTATCAAACTCATTGGACAACCCTCTGCATGGCAAGTGGATTCTGCTCAGGTAGGAAAACTGCTGTGCCCTCTTCTCTCTGCACTGCACAGTTGCTTTGTAGTAGTCTTCAAAACTAGCACCCAGTTTACTTGTGGTAGTTAAAGGCATGGTGACATTGTATTTAGTCTTCTGTGTTGTCATCTTTCACCTAAATGGTAATTCATGAACACAAATTGTGTATGTAAAGCTGGAGCATTAGTAACAACTCTACTTGTGCTTTGATTTAGTTTTTAATATTTTGTTGTCTATCATGTCTCCATCTAGACAGCTCAAATAAGAGGAAGGTGTTCTCATCACTAGAGTGTCCCAGGTTTGCTCACAGCATGTGTGCTTGTGGAAAGGATGATCCTCCTACCTTAGCAAGCAGCAGAGAAAGTTCTTCTTTGCTGCGATCTTCCTCCCTCCCCCAGTCCACTGGTGTGTCAAAACCTTGAGTTTTGTGTAAAGTTGTTAAATAAGCTTCTTGGCAAAATAAAAGATCAAAAGGGGTCTAATTAGCTGCAGTCTGCTTAGGAATTGTGGATGTTCACCTAGTTTTATAAATTGACACTTTTAACATTAGAACTCAAAGCAAAAAATGATGTAATTATTCCCTTTTTTTTGAAGCTTAGATTTAATGTCTTTATTGAAAACTGGAAACTTCTATAGCATCTCAAGATGCTTTATTCTATCAAATCTGGAGCAAGTAATTTTTCTTTTTTGGATTGTAATGTGGTATAAATGATAAGGGCCTGATTCAGAAAACACCCCCTGCCCCGCTGGCAGCATGACGAGAAAGCTTCATAGTCACATCACAATAACACAGAAGATAATCTATGGTTTGAGTCTTTGTGAAGCTGCTCACTTTAATACAAGGGAAAGAGTGAGATTTTGAGCTCTTAGTTAGGATGCCTGAACCTAGCTTGTGACCATGGGATTTTTAGTTCTTTTTATATCTTTTACCAGACATAAGATGTCAAAGCAAAAGTATATTTCTCCTATGACTTTTCTGTGCTGTGATCATGTCTCTGGGAGTACTTTAGGTCTAAGTCTCAGAGAAGGTAGCAGATAGTTGAACGGAGAACATCTGGTGGGTGCTTTCAATTTTGTTCAGATATGACCTGATTATGTATCTTGTTTCCTAGTCTCTGATCACTTGGATATACCATGTATGATTCACTTTCACACGTTAAACCTCAATAAACTTGACTTCAATATCCGGAGTAGCATGACTAGATGAGGGGAAGGTCACCATGAAGTTATGTGTTAGAGCTGGATGGGTTACGAATTTCATTCATACTGTGGCAAGGCACACAGGCTCCATTTAGAACCAGAGGCTAATGTTACTGGCATTTTACTAATGCACAGGAAGTCTTCGTCCCCCCCTAAAGACCTTACCACCCATAAAGACAAATGGCAAATACAGAATTTGTATGACTGAAGAAGAGGGTCAGTCCCTCAGTGAACTTTAAACTTTTTTTGGATGTTTATCTAAAAGTTCATGCAAATGGAGGTGGGTTTCTTTGATCTGAGATTGTCACGAGAACTGTCTTTTGTAATTTCAACTGCTCCCTGGCTTGCGTCAGAAATACTGCAAATGGGGTCTCCCCAGAGGTTTGGCATAGCCCAGGTTTGAGCGGTGCTGGAAGGGAAGTGGGTCAAGATTTATGCATCAGAGCAGGGCTTGCAGTAAAGAAATTTTTACTGGCAACTTTTCTATTGTCCTAATTCAAAAGTTTCAATTCTTGTTGATCATGCTGGGCATAGGTTCAAGGTTTCATTTGCACTTGGCTCAGCTCAGATGCTGGAGGAAACTTACATGATGGGAATTTTTCAGTAGACAGTAGGATTGGATTAGAGTTTCCTTTAAGAATCCAGTAGGGATTTGCTTGAATTTTTCCCACTTTGCTTCTCTGATGCAGTGCAGTGATTAGAGGAGAGCTTTTCAGGTGTCCCTCTGAGAGTGGTCTGCCTACTTGCTTCTGTGTTTTTTTCAGTAATTAGCGCTCACTGAATGAAAATCTTGGCACATCCATACGTTATTGATTCATAAAGGTTTTCCTGAGAGAATGGGTGTTTGTTCTTTATTACTCCTAAATTAATTTATTAGCTAACTAGTAAACAGGCATTGCTTTCTAGACCTGAGACAGCTGCTTTCTGGAAAAAGATCAATTCTTCTTCCTTTGTGCATATTCTATACAGACTTTGCTGCCATACAGTGTATGTATGGTCGAAGGCCTTTTCCCATTTCCCTCTCTCCCCAGTGGCTTCACTGGGAAGAGACAGAGCCCAAAAGCAGCTCTTGAGAGCTACTGCAGTTTGATGCAACGATCACCTGATGCAGTTTAGTGACTGATGTAGCATAAGGCTGGTTTTGTCTCTCTATCCAGCTAATCCATGCTGTTGGACTTGTTTCTGGGAGAGTATGTCATGCAGATATAGTCCGGGGAAGCTGAACTTGGACAGTACACAGCAGCTTGCATCTGTCTCTCATACTGCCATAATGGTCCTTAAATAACACTTCAATGTCTTAGAGCTTGATTTTTTTGTTTAAGTATTAAATAAAGATTTTCTTTTAACGGAATTTAGCTTAATCATCTGGTTGCATGGCTGACCTGAGTAGGAGCACTGAAAGTCTGCAAAATTCCCAAAGTGCACCGGAGCAAGGAAGTCCTTACGATTTCATAAACAATACAAGATAAAGTAACTGGACTAATACATTTGTAATCTGTAGTTGAGGGACACGAAAGTGTGCACGTGTTGCAGGTAGGAAACCAACCACCAGAATACACAGCTGCTATCTTAAGAGTAGTAAACATGCTCTGGTTCTTGTATTGTCTTTCCTAGGTTGCTTATACCAACCCGCCTACTCTGAGTGCTTCTTTTATGAGTGTGTGATTTTTTTTTTTTTCACCCTTTTTTTCTCAGTCCTCAGGAACATTCAAGTCCTGTAAATTCCAATTATTGTTTAACCATTTAGAAAGTCACCTAAGTTGGCTGCTACAACATACAGGTGCCCTCAAATTCACTGTATTGCCTCTAGATAGTGCCTGTTGCTTTACTGACAGTCCAGAAATTCCCAGAGTGTACATGACCAGTTAGGCAATAAAGAGAAACTCCTATCTGAATATGGGGATATAACTAAACATTAAAGAGTTGGATTAAAGGGTTTATCATATATAGATTTTGAGTACCTACAAACTAGGACCTTAATCATTTAATTATGTTACTTATGATTACCTGAAAATGCTCCCTCTTCAAATGGCCAAATTCGATCTTCAAATTATATCTTTCCTCTGCTGAAGTGACCTGTCAGCTGCTTGTTGTGATTCATTAAATATGTTGTAGGGGACTTATAATCATCACTACTTTTACATGATGCATCAAAACCCAAGGAAAAATAAGGATTTGATGATTTTGTCATCTCGTCCCCTTCTCCCCGCCCCGAAACAAGTTGTCATGGATATTGATGTGTGTCTCCTTCACCTACAGAAGTCTCAGTTCTAGTGGCGGTCCTAAAGTGCTTTTTGTTCTTCAGAGTTTCTTAGGAGTTTTTAAGAATGAGAGAGCTTCTTGAGAGCAATGTATCAGAATACAGATTATGTTTTTCTTAATATGAACTTCTATAATTTATTGGGTTTTTATAAACTTAGTTTCCAATTACTCTTTTTCGACCATTTTGTTTTCAGAAGCATTCATCAGAGCACTGGGGTCTCATTTTGTTTCGACTGACAAATTTTGGATTCAGACAAGATACATCTCTCTGATTACTGCTGGACAAGGCTCATAGGTAGACATAATGTCTTTTATTAGACAAATTATTGTGGCTGGAGAGCGTAGGCAAACTTTGATGCATATAAAACCTTGAAGTCTGAACCAGAAGCTTTCAAAGCTAAGCACATGCTGAAGAAGCAGATGCTTGGAGTTTAGATATGTATGTGTTAGTTAGACCATGTCAGTGAGAGAGAAGATTGTGCAGTTATCTCCAAGTCATAATGGCAACTACAGAATATTGCTAGGTCATTTGTAAGCATCATCTGGGGCACAGATGAAGGGTGGCAGAATTTTACAAGGAAGAGTCTTTCTGTGTCTTTGCTGTGGGAAAGATGTGTTTCTCCTGAATGATAGAGTAGCAACATATGAACATGAAAGCTCCTATTTTATGCTTAGGAGTATGTTTCCTCCAGAAATGACTCAAATATGCTTCAAATTTTCGTCTCTTAATATCTGCAGGCTTTCGCAAGAAGCTTGGAAAATGGCTTTTACAGTCTTCTCTGACACAGGCAGCGTAGTCTTCAACATGGAAGCTGAAACCCTGTCCCTGGGGTAGACAGTCCACAGAAAGTCCCATATGACTGACAATGCTGAGCTAGTGAGCTCTGCTCTTCTGGTTTTGTCAATGATTACCCTGGCCTGACAAAGGTTCTACCATGAGCATTGTGGTAACTCCTTAAAGTTGATTGGGAGCTATTAAAGAGTGATAAAAATCAGATATTTCTGACCATGGTGATCAAAGGAGGAATTCAATGATACTACAATAGGTGCTTGGAGTTCTCCGGGCATTGCCATCAGTATTGTTTAATGACCCAAGCGCTATGGCTATGCTGGGTAAATAGCAGCCTTGGCAGGTGTATAGAAAATGTCTTAGGAGACAAGGGTTTCAGAGTGACAACATATCTCACTTTCAAACTGTCTGCTTTCCTTCAACACTGTAAGTTGTCATATTGTGACTGGCAGCCTGAAGGTTGACCCCACTTCCAGAATCCTGATTTATTCAGAAACTTTTCTCAGGTTTCAGATGTGTTGCTTGTGGTCTAAAGGCAACAGTTCCACCAGCTGAGCTGTGGAAGCTTTCTTTCTGGCCAAAGTTAAAAAGTTTTAACACATGTTAAAAACTGTCAGGTAAACTTTGCCAAACAGGATTCTGAAATTTTCTTCATTCCGTTAAGAATGAGGGTAATTCAATGCTCCTGTTCTACATGTTGGAATATGCTGGTTTGGGAGCACAAATCCTTCACTCTGCCATGCTGAAAGATTTTAGCAGGCTGTGCTAGCAATTTGGGAGGCTCACTTCATGGAAAGTGTTATGCCAAGAGCTCAGTTAGGGTATCCACCAAGTCCCCTGGCAACATAGAATATTTTCTTCCCCATTTTGTCTTTGATCCAAAACTTGTGGAGATTCTTGCACTGCTTGGTGTGTGGAGCCATAGCTGGGGGGATGTTGGCTTGCTGTGTTTCAGGACTTTCATGACTGAATCTCCCAAACTGCCTGAACTCACCACATGTTAGAACTGTGTGAATCTCCTTCTTGTTCCTGCTGATGGACAACCAGAAATTTCCCAGGCATCAAGTACATGTGTGTGTAGTATTGAGTCATTTCTTTGGGGCTATTGTTTAAGTCTTCAAACCATGGAAGGAAACTGGGAGCCTGTTTAGATGTCACTAAAGGTCACTGGCTATTTTTATAGATTACATTAGAGAAAATTGAAACTGCACAAAAAGATCGTCCAGCTTGTGAAGCAAAAACTTAAAAAAAAATGTTTTCACTGCCAAACTATCACAAATTGCTACAGAGCATGGGCAAACTGATTTTTCAGGTGCTCACAGCTTGGCCAAAGGTGCGTTACTCTCCCTGTAAAAAAACCACTGTAACCTTCCTGACAAATTTTCAAAGCAGTACTTCAAACTATAGCACTAAGACTGTTCAGCTAAACACTTACAAGAGATATCAGTTGTTTGTAGCTTTTTTTGTTTTCTTTTCTTGTTTGTTTTGGTGTTTCTTTTTGTTTTGTTTTTTAACTTGGGTAAAAAGTTTTCCTGCAGTGGATGAACTGCATTAGCTGAAATTTTCACCCTGAGTTCCAGCTAGGGCAGACAACCAGCATGGCAAGCTTTAATTCAGAAGATTAAAATCTGGCAAAATTCTAAGCATCCAAGAGTCTTATAATAGTGAGTTTTGTACAACGTGGTCAGCCTGTCAAAGAGAAATAATTTTTCTGTCTGTTTTGGTTTTGATGTCACTCCATCAAACATTTAATTGGGAGACACGGCATTAGCTTCAAACTCATTTTGAAGCAATGAACATTAGTGAGACATAAACTAATGGACTGGGGGCAAACTACAGAACTTCCATGTGGTGGGAGAGCTTTTAACAAGGGGCTTTGCAAACCCATTCCCCGAATGAACAAAATTGCCACAGAGGAGAAAACAGACCTCAGCCTGGGCTTTGATGGAAGGAAGCAGGGCTTGCATTGCAAATGGAAGGCACCTAAATTGCAGTTTTGAGCAAGGTATGTGAATGTTCAGAAAGGGCAGGTCAGGTTGGGAATGCTCTTAGTGTGCAGGCGTGGTACTGGAGTGATCTGGGCAGGGAGGTAGAGGACTTTGACAGTGTGATGCAGCTGAGTGGCAGCTTGATCCAAAAGCCTGCCAGCCTGCTCCCCTGGGGACAGCAGGGATAATAGTCTGGTGACTTAGAGACAATTTATGAGATTAAACTGGAGGTTATGAGGTTAAATTGACCCCCATGCAAATGTGGATCAGAATGATAATATGTACATATACAAAAACTGTGCAGGCAGCAAGCTTCTTAAGAAATACTACTTTCAGTGACCAGACCTCAGACACCATAAAATAAGGAATAACTTTTGCTAATTCTCAGTCATCACCACTGCAGAGTATTACAGTTTAGGGACTGCAGGCCAGAGGCAGGTAGGACTTACTCAAGGTCTTATCTCAAGCTGGAGCACAGCTGAAGGTTCTCCTTGCTGAGGTGCCTGGAATTTATCTCCAAAATATTTTGGAGGGGAAATGTGATCATAAAGCTAGAGCTCTGGGCTATGCATGCTTTTTTTCAGGATCCTAATGTCTTTGAAAGGGGTAAGTGTTACTAACCTGCCTCCTTTGGTTTTTGACAAGGAGAGTAATTTTAAAAAATTCAACTTTTTAATCCTTTACACTGAGTTCATGTCAGCGATAGCTTAATTCAGCCCACATTGCAGGAACTTCAAGAGGTTTTTTATGGTAAAAGATATTTGGGTCTTGTATTGCTTTTGTGACTATATAACTAACAAGGACCAGAGTCTTGCTGTGACTGGCACATGTAGTGGGAAGAGAAGTCCTGCCCTTGGCAGCAAAAGTGAGAGAAACATGCTGTACCCTGGGATGGGATTTGCTGAGCAAACAGTGTTCCCAGCCTTCTGCAGAAGGGCCGAGTCTTCGGTTCCTGTCCAGCTCCTGACACAAACCCCTGTGCTTCCTCTCCTGTATCTCTGGAGTCTCGCAAGACCCTTCCTCTTCCCAGCATATCAAATTGCAGCTGTCTCAAGCTGCAGCAAAGTGCCCCTCCTCAGTCTGCCCTTGTTTTTTCCCAAGCAGAAGGAAAAGTCTGAAAGTTCCCAGTTTCTGTGATGACCAGCCAACTGTCCTAGCAAGCTCATATCTGCCCTGTTGAGAGACATCTGCACCCGTCTCAGCGGGGAGAGAGCATGAATGCAGCCAAGGAGCACCAGTGTCAGGCAGGCATCATGCCTGGCTTTACCAGGCGACGGGAACAGATAGGGACAAAGGTAAAACTTATGGCATGAAAAGGCTGCTTGTTGCAGCGTTTCATGGCCAGTGAGCATGACCAGCCTTCAGGGCTAATTACCAGAGGAGAGAGAAGTATGTTCTTGTCAGCAGACCTACAGGGTTACTATTTAATGAAGCAGATATGCAGGTAGCTTGTTCAATGGCATGAGCAAGTGACTGACTTGTGTCCACAAGGTGTAGGTGTGTGTGGCTTTCAACCCCTAGTCTTCTCTCTAAGTGTAGTTGGGCACAGCTCTTCTCTTAGCAGTGGTGATCTGCAGCCTGCTTTCTTCTTCAGTTTTTCCTCTCTACTTTTTCATCTCTCCTTTTCCCTTTTTTTCCTCTACCATTTTCCCCCCTCTCCTACCCCAGCACCTCTTGTTTATTCCATCCTGTCCTTTCATAGCTTTCCACCTTCTCTTTCCTCCTCTTTTCAATTACTGAAGCTAGATGGCATTGAACTGTGGTGTCATCACTATTTCATCAGGCCTGCCCCAGTTCCCTGCTAGTGGTTTGTGAAGCATGTGTGAGCTGGGAACAGCCAGTATCCTCCATGTGCTTGCACCAGGGTCCCCCATTGATCACAGTTGCTCAGCACATCTGAGAAGTGTTACTTGTCCTTTTCTTGTGACTGCCCGTGGAGGTGTGCAGGGGGTGGGTGAGCTGTGCCAAACCCTGGTGGTGTGCTGGCAGGGTTTCATTGAGCGTGAGGATGCCTCCATGCTGAGGGAATTTCTTTGTATGGCTGTGTAGTAATATGACCAAAGTGTTTAGTTATATGTTACACCAGTGCCTGCACTGGACTCCGTGAGAGAAATGGGACAAAACACAGGAAAATTAATTAAATGGTGATTTTTTTAATTTTTCTTTTAATTCCCCCCTCCACCAGTGGGTGTGGGCAGACCCAATGGCTCTTTCTGACTCCTAAACTTCTATTATGAATTAATAGAATTAATTCACCCAGTATCACCTCTCAGACTTGTCTTGACTTCTAAACTGGAGTAGGTGTTACTAAGGAGGAGTAGCATCTATGGTATGACTCCTCACAAAGTTTGTTATGAGAACTACTCATTTACTTCACTGTAACCTATTGTTTGACCTGAAAGCTAAGCTATATTTGACAGGGGATCTTTCTAATACAAAAGTCAGTTGTTGGATCTCCTCTAACAATGTCTCTTGTGCATTTACCAGAAATGATAATTTGATTGTCAAAATTTCACCCGAGGTCATGGTCATCCCATGGTATTTTGAGAAATATGCCAATTGAAAACTTAGTGTGACAGCAGAGTTTTTGAAGCATGAGAGCATAGGTGTGTATGGGGAGCACAAGCTGCAGCAGGGAGCATGTTGCAGGTCAGAAATAAGATACATTGGCAGAAACTTTCTTCTTTGTCTCTGAAAACTACACAAAACACCTGATTTGAGGCACTGAAGATGTTTTGGTATATAGTTGTGTGCTTGGTCTCAGGTCAGGCTGTGAAAGTGGCTGCCACCCTCAGGAGAACATGGGGTTGGGATGCAAGAGTCAAAGGTGTGCTACCCTACAGGTGCTCTGGGTCCCAGGCTCTGGTTCCATGTCTCTACAGAAGACAGGCTGTTGAAAAGCCGCTCTTGTCAGCTCCAGGACCTGTCACCAGTACACCTGCAGCGATGCTGGGAAATGTGTGTGTTTATAGTTGTGCTGCTTTACACTCTCCATTTCTGCCAACAGAATCCAGGCCAGCTCTCCGACTCTGCAGGCCTGTGCTGTCCCCTGGGAAGGGGCCTCCCGCTACACTGACCACTGGTGACCTTGCAGAGGACATGGAACTGCTGGCTGTCACAGCACCAGAGGGAGCAAAGAAGGATGCAACAGCACCCCAATACAAGATGGAAGGAGTAGAAAAAACAGCAGCAACAGGGGTGCTGGAAAGCCCAGAAGGAGTGGAAAGGTGATCACTCCTGAAGGAGCAGCAGCTATAGTGGTGGAAGCATCAGAAAACCCAGCAACAGAAAGAACTGCTGAAGCGTTTGCCCGGGCAGCAGAAAGGATTGCAATATCAGAAGTAGCCAAGGTGTTGCAATCAGCAATAGCTGAGGTAGGGACCCCAGCAGCTTGGGGTGAAGGGACTGTGGGTGCATGCTCCCCTTCTCTAGACACACAGATGGCATGGGAGGCTGCAGCTGCAGCATTGAGACTAAACCTGACCTTCCAGCCTTGCCCTCTGAATGCCTCAGGTGGATGGGACTGTATTTCTGTTTAGCCTCAAGCGATGGGGAGAGAGCTTTATTTCAGAAAAATAGAAAGCAATCAAGAAAAAAAAAAATCTCTAAAAGTCCTGCTGGGAGTTTGTGCTCTTTTCCCATCTGGTTTCCCTCTGTCTTTCAGACAAGTCTTTTTTCATGATAGCGGGCACTTTATCACACCTGGTACAGTTAAGGATACAAAGCACTCTCCATTACAGCCCCGCTGGCCACATGCTCATCCTGTTCCAAAGCATTCATATTTGGGGATCAAAAAAGGTCCACGCGTGGTGTTTACTCAGACGAGAATTTTTATTTGACATTTGAGCAATTATGCCTTGTGTTGTTCGTGAGTTTGCTGAGGGTGATAAACACACTCTTTCCATTTGAAAAACCTGTCTTTTAACATTGACGATGTGGCAACAGATTTTCAGCAGGGCTGGAAGTTGGATTTGCCAGGGCTCAGTGCCCGCTCTGAGCACCAGATTTTCAGATGCATTCAGCACCCAGCAGCTCTCTGTTGGGTGTGAGGCCTTTGGACATGTTCGTTCCCATGTGTGGAGCTTGTTTGAAAAGATGCCTGCCTGCAGCACCACCAAGCATCCACCTTCTGCTCACAGGAAAAATCTGGATCTCATCTTCCAGGGCTATGATTTCATTTTGGTTTGCAGGGTTAGCCTGTTGCTTTCAGTGTTTCCTGGGCCCCAGAGTTGTTCTGAGTACATGGTACTTCTGTAGGGTATCTTCTTTTAACTTATACCCCAGTTTGGGCAAGCAACTTCACTCAGGAAGGGCTCTTCAATGTGCATTTGAGTTTTGGTGTGGTTTTGTCTTGTGGAGATTAGTTAGATTTAAGCATGTGCCAAAATGATTCTCTAAGTCAGCCTGTGAATAGAGACCTTGATTTTTTTAAATATCATCACCTTACTTTCTAGTGACTTCTCCAGACTTCATGTATTTATTCTCTTGATTTTTTTTCAGCTTAAAGAGAAGAGGAGCAGCATGTGGCTAAAGCCAAAGAACACCACTCAGCAGGAGGAGGACTGGGTGAAAGAGGGAGAGGTGAAATGAAATGAAGGAGAGGTGGTATTCTGCATCGTTCTTAATGGGGGCTGGTATCATGATGCTGAGACCGCACCTGGAACAAAATAGGGCTGCCAATTACATCTCTTATGTGCCTGACCTTACTGTTAAAAATAAAGATATATTCTGCACTTAGTAGTGTTTGTGGTCTTTCAAAGGCCCTTGTCACCTGGTTTTGTGAAATGGCAGCTCTGCACCTCATCTTCAAAGATGAGGGAGAGCAAAGTATGCTCTTCATGTTGTAAACCATGCTGCTGGCATTAAATTATGTCAAAGAAGAAATACTCTAAATATGGGGTCAAGTCTCCATGCCTGTGGGCCAGGAGATGGTCCATGGTAACACAGCTAACATGAATTACTTTCACATCCTAACAGAGCAGGTGCATTTACCAGACTATCCAGCCTGCTCCAGCTCTGAAGTGTGTTTCTTGCCTAGATGGGAATGGTAGGTATGGTGGTTTGTTTGGGGTTTTGGGTGTTGTTAGTTGGGTTTTTTCCTCCTAATTCTGGAGTATGGAGTGAGAAAGGTCTCTCCATTCAGGTTGATAATAGTGAAATGCAGAAGTCCAAAATAAATACAAAAAATAGGAAACAAAATCTTCTAAACAGTGGTGGACCTGCCACATTCCCAGGCAGCGCAGTGGGATCATTACAGCAGGCTTCTGATTTTTGAGAGGAAAAAATAGGTATTGCTAAGTCTGTGTTGTAGTAAAGCTGGATGATGGGGCAGTCACTGTAAGAGTTAGGTGTTGACAAAGTTTTATGGTGAGTGTGAGATTAGAAAAAAAGCCAGTCTTGATGTGTGTCTCCCAGGTTCTCCTATGAAGGATGATCACAACTTGGAAGCACCTGGTGTCTTCAGCAAATGTCTGCTTCATTAATTCCTTCCAAATACCTCATGGCTTGCTGCTCCAGGTTTGTGTTTAGCATTCTGGGGATATGGTAGTTAGATAGAAAATTTCTGAACCAAATGCAGGTAGAGTATAAGTGAATCTGAGAGATCTGGCTACATGCCAGCTGGGGGGTCTAGGCAATGCCACCAAGTACTCTGGATGAAATGGGAAACAGCTCCCTGACCATTGATGATCATGAGCAAAGCTATAACACTTGTGGAAAAATTAAGATTGCAGCCCTGGATTATACCTCAAAATCCAAATAAGTATTGACAAACCAGCTCTAAAGTCCTGTGTAGTTGCAGCTGGATGTGATATTCTCCATACACCTTACTGTCAGCTTCCATTGGTGTTCCTGTGGGAAACACAGCATTTGTTTTGGTGCACCCCAGAAGTGGCAGCACATTGGTAACAGTTACAGCATGGTATGGAGCTGTTCTCTGCATGAAAGGGGGCTGTTGGGGCAGACCCCTGATATAATGGGAGAGGATGGTGTTGGGGATGTGCTGCTGCCCCTCACTGGGTTGGCTGATAATGAAGATCTCTCTTCATCTTCCTCTTGGAAAACATGTTCTTGTATCCCAGGGAAGGTTTCAGTGACAGTCTTGCATCTTTGCACTTGTGCAGCACACCCAGCACCCAGTGCACCTCTGCTGGCTTCTCTGCCTGACAGGCTGGGGAGGAGAGAGGAGGGGAGAACAGCAGCATCTGATTAGAACTCAGCCCCTCTGGCCCTAGATCTGAGGAGACAGAGCCCGCCCTCCCTTCCCTTACCATAATTTTATTTTATTACAAAAAGAGCCCATATTAAAAAAGCTCATGATTATGTTTTCTGTTCACCAAGACTTTTCCTGTATTCGACCTTTGGATAACCTCCAAGGCTTGCAAACATTTGAAAGGAGTAAAGGAGCTCGTTTTATTGCAGGGCCTCAGCATACATTCTTTCCAGCCTATCTTTAACATCAGTTGACAAGAATTATATAATTGCAGTCTGTGATCCCTTTAAGGCTAAAATGTATTCGTTTTCCTCTCAAAGAACACTTCAGGTTTCAGAGTTAAATGTATACTTTTTTTTTCATCTGGGTTATTCTGTAAAAAGCCATTTTCTCTTAAACTGGCAAGTCTCATTCTACCAAGTTGCATGGACTTATATTTTACTGCGGTTTTAAGCTCACATGTTAACAAGTAGAAGAAATAGCCTCCAAATCCCAACCTGTGTTTCCCATTCCATTGGAAAATTAGTGGGTTTCAGAGAACATGCAGGGGGAATTATACTCCTTAGGTGGAATCAAATAAAATTTCAACATATTGATTTAATCAAATAGTGTCTAATGCTAATTGATAGGCAGCTGGAGATGGACAGGTAGCTGGATTGGATTTGATCTTGCATTTCAGAGGCATGATGTAATCTGCTGGGTCAGGAAGGAATTTCTGGTTTCCTATCAGAATGGCATCTGCCACCATGTTTTGGGAAGCCATGGACATTGGATACTTTGATAGGAGCTGGGGAATCACGCCAAAAAAGAAGTCTGAAGATATTACTTGGAATTTAAAAAATGAATTGGCTGTTGCCACAATGACATTCTGTTTGCATATGTTACTCATTGTTCAGGTTTTCACTGGAGTTTGTGCTTCTGGAGAGTAAAAGAAAAAAGCACATAAATGTTTGAGTGTTCCTGGAAGCTTCTCATGCAGTTGTGTCCTTGTGTCAGGGCCACCAGCACTCCAATCCTCTGCTTAGAGAGAAGGAAAGTGATGCCACCATGGTGCTTCTTGAGAACAGAGGGAGAAGTTGAAAGAAATTGCAAAAAACCTCAACCCTCTGGGTATTTCTGGACAATGAAAAATGGAGGGACCAGCAGCCTGATCATGGGTATTTTCAGGCAAAACGGGAAGCTAAATTCATCTGGTAAATTGGCTATTAGGAATGACTTAGCTTGTTGAGGCTGCAGATGAAAAGGGGCTCAATGGTCCAACTGTCTGCAGCAAAGGTGGCTGGGTGGGGTGGAAGTCAAGAGGTTTGGGAGGTGGTTCTCAATTTTGCCATGGGCTTACTGAGACCTCAGTTTTCTTACCTAAAAAGAGGACAGTGGCAGGCAGTGTGCTTGCCTTCCTTCTCTTTTATCTAAGGACTCGAGGAAGTGCAAACTTTTATTCCAAATAATGTTTGCCAGTAAAAATGGGTCCCTTCTTCAAATATTTAGTTAATCTAACACTGATTGCCCCCATTCCCTAAGGGGAGGAGGGGCCAGGGGCAGCATTCCTGGTTTTATAGAGGGGCAGGTTTGAAAGGGCTGTAAATGCATTTTGTGGGGGTTGGATACAATAACCTAAGAGGGACAAGCCAGTAACAGAATCCTTTTAATGAACTACAAGCCCACAGTTTATAAACTTGGACACAGATTACACTCCTGCCTAGTGTATAAAAATAACCACATTTGGATGCATTTGTGGCCAAATGATCTTATAACCTGTTAAGTTTTTGCTGCCTGTTTTTCCAACGTAGGCAGGACCTGTGTAATACCCTGTGTTGCACTGAAAGGGAAAATCTCTGGTCTGTTAAGCTGTTCCCTGCCTCTGGTAGCCTCTCTGTATCAGGATTCACATTCTTGTTTCCGTTTCAAACAGGAGACTAGTTTACAAGGCAAGTTCCTTCTTGGAGATCACAAGAGGCTTTCTTTCCCCTTTCTTTTTCTGAGAGGAAGGATTAGGTCACCAGTAATACCATTTGCTTTTTATTTTTTTTCTCCTTTGGCTAATCTGCTCTCCAAGATGTCCATGTTACAAGAGAAATAAAAGGCTTTAAGTGAGCATGGGATTTTTTTCCCTCACCTCTGTGCTCCAGTTGAGAAGGGTGATTTACAGAAATCACCACATGGAAAAGCCTTAAACTAGAATTTCAGATGCTTATAAGACAAAGCAGAAAGATAGCAGAGTGGCAGGTGCCATCTCCTTACCTTGCAGGGTCATGTTCTGCCTGCTTTTAAGGAGTTTGGTGGATGGTGATTACAAATGCATCTGCACTATATCTCAGTGTATTGTACGTACAAATACAGCTTTGTACAGTGAGCCTGTGTAGTCCCTCACCTGCAATCAGGAGACATCATTATTCAAAGATATTTATTTTCTATTATCTTTGTGCATTTTATGTGGTTCAAGCATTAATGGTACCTCATTTTAAGATGGCTTTTGGAGCCTGGCACCCTCCCCTGTAACAGCAGTCGATGTGCTGTACATCGCTTGGCGTCACCTGAGAGGAGGACACACGCTACTGCTGATTCTTCTACGCTGAAAGTTTTCGGGGTCACTGAACAAAAGTACTTTGGTCAGAGCATCCTGGGCATGATCAAATTATTGTTTTAGTGAAATCTGTTATTCTTGCTCAAATACCAAGTACTAGTATCAGTTTGTCGTAAGGCATAAAGCCTTTGCAGCAATATGTATGAATCTGCATCGGGTAGTTTGTACCTAGCACGGGTACACCATGTTCACCCTGGTCACGTTACATTTGGCAAACTATGTTTAAAGGGCCAGATCCGCCTTGATTTAAATCAGTACAGCTCTGCTGTACTCCATGCCAGTCTCTGACAGCTGAAGTTCTGTCTCTCAGATGTTTTTGGCTATTTTTTTTTTATTCCTTTCTTTCCAAAGGGTTTTAAGAATGCAATTAAGTGGACAGTAATACTCGGCAGTTGTGCATAAAAAGCTATTTATCTGAGGATATCTAAGTACTTGACAAAGGTGGGTAATTTTCACAGTGCCCATTTTTGCAGGGTGGGATGCTGGCATGCAGAGACAGCGAGCAGTTTATCTGAGTAGCAGAGTCTTTAGCAGAGGTAGTAATTAAAACTTTGGTCTCATGACACCCAACTCTGTACTGTAACCACTAGACAAACTGCCTCCTGGAACCGTATCTCATCTCTATCTTCCTACATATGCACAATAAAGCCTTTGTAGTATACGCTGTACACTTGCTATTGATAGTTGTATCAGCTGAAAGATAATGCTTGCTCTTCTAACTGGCTGCGAGTGTGCTCTGTGCAACCTCAATTATCTGAACATAATGGGGGAGAAGGGGAGAATTTTGGATAATTGAAGTTTCAAATAATCGAAGGAGGTTTTGGTGTAATTAATAGAGATGGTGGGGACACAGCATGTTTTGGAGAGCAGGTTCAGGCAGCTGGTGTTGAAATGTGCAGTCAGTTAATAACCAGCATGCTGCCGTTTGGGATATGGTTTTGGTTTTTCTTTTTCTGAAAGGAGGTGTGTCTCTTCCTTGCTTTGTTTCACAGAAAAAAAAAAAAGGCAAATGCATTTCAGACGTGTGTTGCTGGTATCCCTTTATAGGTTGGTGAAGACCAACAGCCATCCTGTTGCTTAATGGAAAGCCACGCTTATAGATGTGGTCTGTTTAAAAATACCAATTGATAGGCATTGCACAGCCTGGACAGCAGCAGGGTGTGAGCTATGTGAGTGGCATTGAATGTCTCTGGAGAAGTAGGACCAGAGATCATCTGAAAAATAATTTCCCCTGCATATACCATAAACTCTAGGATTTCAAGTATGACACAGATGTTAATGAGCCTCCATATAGGCAAACAAATGTACGGCTACAGTAGAGACACGTTCATTTATGAAGATAAAACATAATCCACGGGACCTGGTAACTGCTCCTGCAGTGTCTTTATGCTGAAAGCTGACCTCCCTCTGACGGAAATCTTGACTAGTGTGACTTCATAATAAATTTTACCATGCTGTCCACATCACTGCCTAATTTCCCTACTAACTTATTTGTTTCTAAAAGCACTGTAAGATGGGATAACGTTTTTAAAGTGTGGGATGAAGCATTGGTGCTTTCATTACACTGTATGCTCTCACCAGAACTTGCTTTCTAAAACCAGCTCTGTCCTGTGCCTCACACCACATGCAGAAATTAAGAGCAGCCTTTACTCTTGAAGCTGTTATGAGTTAACAGATGGGTGCAGGTGAGGCTAAGGATTAGCTTGGTTTGTTTTTTATGAAATAGAGTGTTTGGTAGAGGATGGCTGTTCAGCACTGACCAGCTTCGCAGTTCATCTTGAAGCATTAATCTATTCTGAGACTGTGGGAGTTACGTGCCTCTCAGCAGAAAAGCACGCATACATTCAGATTAGTACCAAAACCACCATTTGGTTTATTTTTCGTAGCTATTGCCTGAGAGAACAGGATACACTGACATCTGGGAGCTGATGTCTGAGTACTTTTCTGAAAAATATCGGTTCAATCATTGTTGCTTTAAATTATAATAACTTTTTTCCTGTAAATTTACAGTGCCTGGTCTCATCAGCTACCTTAAATGCTGAGAAATAAATAAATTTTCTCGTGTGCTTCATCACTTACCCCAATAAGTATGCTTGTGCAGAAAGAATGTGCATATTTATTATATTTAATGAAGTCTGGATGTACACTCACATATAGGATTCTATTTAGACACCAATCTGTGTATGTGTATTTATGAGGGCTTCAGTGAAAACAGGACTGACCCCAGCATTTTATGCGTTATTAGGAGGAACAACAGTTCACTCTTTAAAATGACTATATTTGGAGATCTGATTCTAAGCTCACGCTGGTTTAACTTAATTTTGTGGCTTTTCTCCAGATTTTCATAACCGGTGGAAGTGAGGACAGGATCAAGAGGAACATTTGTGCTCCTTGAAGGTGAGTGTTTGTGTGGATGCGCTTGCGTGATAGGTGCTGTGAGGGACCAGGCAAGCGCGCAGCTTTTGGCACCAGTGCAAGCAGTGACTGCACCAAAGGACAGTGCTTTTACAGTTCCATTTTTGTGCCTTTTCTCTTACTGAGTTCTTTTTCCCCAACAGTTTGGTCATTGCAAGTCCCATCTCTTGTTTTATTGTTTTGTTTTGTTGGGTTGGTTNCTCTCAAACCCTTTTCCCTCGCACAGAGAATCGAAGTCCCGCTTGTCTGTCGTCTTTATGTTAACAGACGGCTGCGATAAGGGTTTTTTGGGGTGAGTTTTTTTCCTTTGTGTGTGTACAATTACAGATCTATAGCGGGGAAGCTTCTGGCGTGTTTTCTTAGATAACTTTCCCTATAACTTAGGAAAGGAAAAAACAAACAAAACCCAAACAAACAAAAACGAAACCCACCAACAACAGCCCCAAAAACAAGCACACACACACGCAAAAAAAACACACCCAAAAACTAAAACAAAAACAAACCAAACAGNACTTTTCTGAAAAATATCGGTTCAATCATTGTTGCTTTAAATTATAATAACTTTTTTCCTGTAAATTTACAGTGCCTGGTCTCATCAGCTACCTTAAATGCTGAGAAATAAATAAATTTTCTCGTGTGCTTCATCACTTACCCCAATAAGTATGCTTGTGCAGAAAGAATGTGCATATTTATTATATTTAATGAAGTCTGGATGTACACTCACATATAGGATTCTATTTAGACACCAATCTGTGTATGTGTATTTATGAGGGCTTCAGTGAAAACAGGACTGACCCCAGCATTTTATGCGTTATTAGGAGGAACAACAGTTCACTCTTTAAAATGACTATATTTGGAGATCTGATTCTAAGCTCACGCTGGTTTAACTTAATTTTGTGGCTTTTCTCCAGATTTTCATAACCGGTGGAAGTGAGGACAGGATCAAGAGGAACATTTGTGCTCCTTGAAGGTGAGTGTTTGTGTGGATGCGCTTGCGTGATAGGTGCTGTGAGGGACCAGGCAAGCGCGCAGCTTTTGGCACCAGTGCAAGCAGTGACTGCACCAAAGGACAGTGCTTTTACAGTTCCATTTTTGTGCCTTTTCTCTTACTGAGTTCTTTTTCCCCAACAGTTTGGTCATTGCAAGTCCCATCTCTTGTTTTATTGTTTTGTTTTGTTGGGTTGGTTTTGTTTTTGTTGTTTGGGTTGGGTTGGGTCTTTTTAATAAATAAATAAAATCTGTCCAGCTTCTTTTGTGGGAATCTTGTGCTCCCTCTTCTTTTCCTGGATTGTCTTGATCCCTTTTGGGGATCATTTTGTAGCACATAAAGTAGTGAGATAAAGCACAAAGGGTCTGTGATAAAGCCCAGAGTTTTGTTTAATAGTTCAGATAGTGAAAGTTTACAAGAGCTGTACTGGGAAAGCTACACTGTGAATAGAGCTATTATTGCTATTATCGCATTGTTTAGACTGGTGGGCCAAAACACAGGCATTTCATATTTGTTTAGCAGCTTCATTAAGCTCTGTATTTGTATTGTCCTTCGGGCCGTGTTGTCAGAGGGAGGCAGATGACATCAGAAGCAGTACCGGCGCTCCTGGCGGGTTTGACAGACCAAAAAGTCGTTCGCTATCGAACAGTAGGGACCGGGCAGAGGGAGGGGAATCTGCCTTTCCCGAGCTGGCCCGCGGCTGCCGGGTGCCGGTGCCGATAGAGGGCAGCAGCCTCCTNCGAAACCCACCAACAACAGCCCCAAAAACAAGCACACACACACGCAAAAAAAACCCACCCAAAAACTAAAACAAAAACAAACCAAACAGACAAAAAACCCCAAACAACAAACCGCCAAACAAGAAAAGCAAACACCTAGAAACAATATGTAGCTTGTGCAAAAAATAACCCCCAGAGAACATCCGAGTAAATGTGTATATAGACCATACAAGTTCCTGTAAATGCAGCTTTTTATTTGTGTGTGGGTGCATAAGAAACCCAAGATGATATATCATGTTATGCTTAGATCTTTGTTTCAAGATACAGCTATGGGTAGATTACATGATGGATTGTCTTTTAGTTATTTCAGCACTTCTTACTCTCCTATTTTCAGTATGCATGTAGTGTTAAAAGCCCATGATTATTACTTTTTTTTCAACTCTCTCTTTGCCTGTTAATAAGACCCTTTAAAAAAACAAAGCAAAAGAAAACCATTTTAGATTCCATGTGAATTTGTTACTCCAGTGTCGGTAGCATCAGTGCCCAGCACCGAACTTTGCAGGCAAGTACAAGGGCGAGCTGCTTGACCTGGCAAGTTGACCGTCAAACCCGGTGCTGCACAAGCACACCAAAGCAAGCAGCAGAAAGCACGAATCAAATGGTTACAAACAAGCTGTGCTCCTCACCTTTACAATTTTCTGTTCATCTTAGATGTGCTTTATTGTACCTTTTCTGCAGTTCATTCCAAGGACAGCCACACCAGTAATCCTTATCCGACACAGAGGAATCCCCCTCCTGGCTCTCAGCTTGAAGCCACAGCTGGCATTCTGATGCTCTGATTTGTTGACTTTGATATTTTTTAATTATTATTCCATATTATCTCTTGCTCAAGTTGCTGGTGCAGCTTACCTTCAACCACAGTCTGAGACTAACAGTTGCTGTAATTTAGCTTCAGTGTTTTGCATTGCTCTGTTTTCAGGGCTTGTGATTTCAGCAGGATATACATAGCTTGTCATTTTAACGGGGGCTCTCAAACTGCACAGCAGCCGTGAATTCAAAGTGAGGAATCCATGAGAGGCTGTGTATTTGTGTGGTACTGGGGGTGTTAGATATGGGCAAAACCTTTAATACACTGAAAACATTATTTTTGATGACTGGTGCTATGGAAGTTTTCTGTGCTATTTTTTGATGATGCTTGATCTATTCCTCAAACTGAAAGTAGTTGCTTTTCCTGTATTTGACAGCAGCTTCTAATAAATGGGAGCCCTTCCCAAGTGTTTAGAAAAATCAGTGTATTAAATGTGTGCTAAGTAGCAAACAGGATTCTTTTAGAAGTTTGTCTGTATTGTGAAGTATCAATGTTTTATATTTTAAAAACAATAAGTGCAATTCTTCACAACTGTTACATTCACTTTAAACAATTAAGTCTTTGCTCGTGAACAGTCCTGTTTGTTAGAGAGTAAGTGCAGCACTGGCCCCAGTAAATAAGTTTGCTTGTGGCAGGACTGACAAAGCCATAGTATAGGAGAGGAGCCCATTAAGTATTTGATGATTTTTCTGGGATTTTATTTTGCTTGTTTTCAGGCAAAATAGTGTTACAGAGAGCAAGTTGTTGTTTTTGTTTGTTTTTTTTTTCTAAAACAAACAAACAAAACCTAAATAAAAATAAACAACTGACTGTGCAAATGACACTGAACCTTGGTTTTACGGGATTAGTTCCCGTCAACTTCACCGACTCCATTTGCGGGAGTAAAGGCCACAGAAGAAATCCCACACAGGAAAACATATTCTTTGCCCTGGAAAACTTATCTTATATGATCGAGGTATAAACAGTTGGTTCATTTCTGATGCACAAAGGGCGAACTCCTGCTTTTTTTTACTCTGGCAGGGTTTTGCCAGGGTAAATTTACTCCTTGCTTATACTGTCTGTAACCTCAGAGAGTGCAAAATTCATCCCTCTAGCTCTAATGGGAGCCTGTTTGATCTAGTCTTTTATTGCCGAGTGGTATCAGGAAGGGAGCTGAACACAGAAACGTGACTACCACTGAGCTGCTATTTGTTGCACTGCATTATCTGTAGCATCCTTGTTATTCTATAAACTTTTTTCCCCTGCCTGGAACATTTTGCTGCAGCAAATGAAGAAAGGGGGGGGTGGAATTGAAGAGACCTTCATTTGGTGGCATAGAAAATTTGCATAAAATATCGCTCTAAGCATTGAAGGATCTTATTACATAGGGTTTTGATGATAATCTTTGTTGAAATAATATTTAACACATGCTGCACTTTTAATTAAGTATCTGAATAATCTCAAATTAATACCAGAGGTTTAAAAATAAGTTTTCATTTTAGTGAACTGTAACATAATAGCAAGCTGCACGGCAACCCCCTCCTTTACCCTTTGATTTAATTAAATGCCCTTCTGTGTGCTTCTTCTCACTTCAGAACTGCACATAAAGAAATCAGACCCGAACATTTTATTTAGGATTTTGCAGCTTTCCTTTTTCTTATGTCTTTTCTTATTTTTTTGCCTTGCTTCCTCTAGTGGCTTGATTAAGGTGTTTCTTGGGGGATTGGCTCACCCGGGGCTTCGAAAACTGGCCTATGCATTTTAAAAGGGCAATTACAGCGCGTCCCATTGGTGCTGTGGCACTGGCACAGAGGTCCCTGTTTGGAAGCAGGAGACTGTGGCAGGGACAGGCTGGGTCGTGTACATGGTGTGTGTGTGTATGCAGCGGGGAGGATGCAGGCTGTTAAATTTCACGCAGTATGGCAACATGCTGGAGTGTGTTGTGCACTTGGAGTTTGATTATAAGGTATAAAGGGGCTTAACAGTGTAATGGTTTCAGAGAGCAATCAAACCATTGCAAATAAATTCTCGTTTATTCTATTTATTTTTTCAAATTAAAAAGGCCTGATCCAGCCAATTTGTTTGCCTTCCAGTTAGGTGTGTTTGACAATTACCGCTTCATTATTCCGTCTTAAGAAATTCCATTAACCAAAGAAGGGGAAAAAAAAAAAAGCCATCGCTCAGATTCATGTCAGTGAAATTGTTTTGCTGAAGCCACCTCGCTCTGCGAGCCTGAGCACAGGTGGGGGGGAGGCTGTTTACCGCCTTTATGAAAACATATTCGCAATTTGGGAGCACAAGGATGTGAAGCAGGCTGCCTTTGAAGGCTTTCTGTTAAATTTCCCCCTTTATCCCATACCATCTATCATTGTAAAGGAGACATATATAACCGCTGCACTTTGTATATTAAGGGGAGCTGCCTGCTTTTTCCCTTTGCTGAGATAATGACGCTGAGGGTTGTTGACTGCTGTTATCTCTGATGACAGCCTTATCTGCATGGCTCTGATTCCCACTCCCGGAGTTGGAGATATCCAGTCCTTCGGAAACTGACCACTGCTCCCATTATGGCTGGACAGGCTGGAAAGCAAAAACTCAGGGGCAATAGAGTTCTCAATCGGTTGTGTGGATTGCTGTGTTCTCCCCCTCCCACAATACAAAGTATTGAAGGGAAATGCTGGGGGTAAGGAAAAATGAGAACCTCACAATAAGGTTGGATAAAAGGTAAATGCTCACAAATGACCTCTGTTGTGGGAAAAAAAAAGGCAATAACCAATTGTTGAATGGTGTTGGTGCTTGTCTCAGCTTCTCTGCAACACAGGGACCCCTCACTAATGGACCTAGGAATTATATTTACAGAGTGGAGGGACTGTTACACCCTCCTAGCTGCACCGAGTAAGAATCTGGGAGTTTATTTTAATTTCTCTAAACATAATAATCTGCAGTTAATTGGCTAATGCTCATCATGCCTCCAAGGTGCACAGCACTGCCATGGTTTGGCACGCTGCGTTCCTGTCCCTCAGAGATCTCAAAGCAAATTTCAAATATTTATGAATTTAGCCTCTTAGTGCTCTTGAGAAACAGCCTTGTTTTACTGCTGCAGAAAGTGAGATACAGAGATAGTGTGTGCACTTGGCTGCGATCCCCTGGGCTGGGAGTGCAGTCAGCTGTGAAGCCCCAGTCTCCTAATGCCTTTCTAGCACCCTGCTCATCAAACCCATCCCATTGCCCAAGTTTCATCATAATCATCTTCAAAAATAAATAACTGAACCCATTTTGTACCCCGTGTCTTAAAAACAGGGTGGAAAAATTCCTGAGGGATTCCACCTTAAAGCAGGAGCTTGCAGTGCAAACTGCAGGAGAGCCAGGAGCTGCAGGAGTCAGGGATCCCTGCCTGTCTCTGCCTCATCTTCCCTTCAACATCATCTGCCCGGTCTCAAATATAGGGGCTATTAGGAGCATTTTTCCTTCCCGTCATATCTTATAAGTTTCAATCTGAGCACTTAGACCACTTTTATTGATGTATGATCCAGCCTGTTTTTACTGTGTTGCACCTCTTCTGTCAGTTCTCCGCAGTCTGGGCTTGCCTAAGCTGCAGTTAGAGGCTAAGGTTAACTACAAAGCGAGTGTTATTGGAAATATGCATTGCTGAATTATGCTGATGCTTTTTTTCCCATTTTAGAAATGTGTTGTACTGGAAACTGCAGCAGAGTCAGAGGAGGAGAAGATACTTAGTTTGCACTAAAAGTTTAAAGGGATGTTTATTTTTCCAGTGCTTCATAAGGAGGTAAAGCTAGACTGGTTTTAGTACTGAAAAACAGCAGAATTGTTACTGAAAAATCGCTCTAAATTTTATTTTAATTGTTTTCTTTGGTTGAAAAGGCAGCAATGTATAGCTGAAAAGTTTTTGTTTGAAAAGCATTTTTATTTGAAGAGCCATTTTTGTCATGTACAAAGGTTTTTTGCCTGCTTCCAGTAGAGTGTTGTGCAATGTAGTGTGACCCACCATGGTCTGTCATTTTCTTGTGGCCACCTTGCAGGACTGTTTTTATAATAAATATAAAACAGTGTTGATATATGAATGTTCAATTAAGATTGTAGGAAATCTGTTTAGGATATTATCAAATCAGCAGAAAAACAGCAGACTAAAGTGTGGAATGCTGTTAAACACATAGTTTGAAGAAGAGCTTGGGTATTAATACTTGTCTGTTTTTTCCCCTGCAGTACTTCCAGCTGGTCTAATAAAGATGCATACCTCACCCTGTAGATCTTGCTTTGCTCTTGTACATGAGGATGGAACAGGTCAAGTGCATAATACTTCTTTTCCGAAGTTACAGGGGACTGAAATGGGTTAGGGTGGGATCTCACTGTGCCAAAATTGGGATTACAGACTTGTATATAATAACATTTCCGTTTATCTGTGTCTGTCTAGGGCTTTGGTTCAAACTCTCTGGCTCAAGGGCTTCAGAGACTGATCCCAGGAGGGGCCCTGGCCACTGATGTCCTGGCTGCTGGCTCCTTGGTCACATGACCAAAGATGCATCCTTCCCCATGAAAGTTTCATCAAATGTGCCAGCATCCCTGAGAGCAGAGCTGCACTGAGCTGAGCTACCCTGTAAGTAGTGCAAGCCCTGTGCTAAAGCTAAATTAGGGATTTTAACCTGAGCTCACAGACAGAACAGCAATTTGATCGTTCAAGCGCACTGTTATGCAGCCCTGGTGTTGATAAGGGTGGTTTAATTCCAGCATTTGCAGGATGGAGCCTTTTTCCCTGATGGTTTCTGTGTTGTGATTCCCCCACCCAGCACATGCCATCCTCACTTAAGAACATTGTCATTTTTCTGTATGGTTTTCAGCCACGCAGCACTGCACTGCTGCTGCACCATGGCTCCTTTCCCACGCTGCATCCTCATGATGGGAGGACGTTGCCCTGTGCATTCAGGATGATGATGGGAGCACGTTTTGTGCATTGGCAAGACTTATCTGCAGCTGTGGGAACATGTTCTGCCAGAAGCCCACATCTCCCAACCATTAATTACATAGCCCTGTGTGCTCCTCTGTTCCCAGCTGTAAAATGGAGATACCCTTCTTAACCCACACCATCGCTTTAGCTCACTGCAGCTCACAAAGTGCTTCTGGATCCACAGATGGGAGGCACCAGAGAAGTGACAAAGATGATTAATAAGGAGGTTATTAACAAATGTCACAGGTCAAATTCTGCACCGGTTCCCAGGTTTGTACTTGACACGGAGGTCAGCATAATGAACGACTCCCTGTGTGGCTGGGAGCTGGACTTGACGCTTGGATGTAAAGCTAGGATAGGCAAAAATTAGGTTAAATAGATTTGACCCGCACCTGATAGAAATGCTTCTGAGGGAATAAGGTGTTTTCTGTGGTATTACTGGAGTATAAAACCATCTCCCAGGTGAGTTATGAGCAGTGCCACAGACTGGTGTAGTTGTTTTGCAAGCTGGCTTGTCTAAACTTCTGTGATTTGAGGGGCTGTTGACACATTTTAAACAAAATCTCTGAATCTCTGATGGTCTTGGGCAGGCAGCAAAGTGCATACTTGCTGTGGGGGGAAAAGCACTGCTCTTCTGAAGCATGGTTTCCATTTAAACTTTCAGAGGGCTCCTAGCTCTGGCCTGGGTTTATCTGCACCAAGTGTGAATAGGAATTGGAAGAGAGGAAACAGAGAATGACTGCTTTTTAAAAAGCTAATTTAAAAGCAGGCGCAGTCTTCTGTAAAGATGATTCTGATTGTCCAGAGCTCTTTTAAAGGGATAAGGTTAAATGCATTTGTATCAAGAATGTGGGATTAGACACACAGACAAAATGAACAACATCTTCTTTATTTATTTCATACTTAAATGGCCAAGGGTGTAAGTCAGTCAATTCCTGATGATTCAGGAATGCAAGGGGATTTTCTGTATTGTTTTGGTGTTGGATTTTTTATTGTTGTTGGTTTTTTGTGGGTTTGTTTTTTTTTATGTATATATTTCATAGAGATCTTTATCTCTGGCTTCGTATATTAGCTATTTCTACATTGCCATCAACCACCTTCTTACCACTGTACATGTGTAACCAAAGGAGGAAAACATGCATCAGCTGGAAATGGTACAACTGGTCGGAAGCTACAGGTAAAATACTTGTGAACCTACTCCCACATTCTCTGATTTAACAGCATAAACTGCCTCATGTGGGAAAGGCTGGTATTGATACTGCTATTCCATACAGGATTGAAAATGACCAAGGACTTAAAACAACTCTGTGAGGCAGGGGATTGCAGTGTTATTTAAAAGTGCTGATGCTTTGAAAAAAAAAAAAAAAAAGAAAAAAGAAAAAAAATAGTTCAAATTGATTGCATTCTATGTTCAACCCTGTGTCTGGAGCAGGTATTTTTACTGTGTGATTTTAATCTTGGCTGCATCTGTTCTTTACTATAAAAAAAAAAAAAAGAAAATCACAATAATTTGAAGACTAAACCTGGGGAAGTAGGAGTTTCTTTTTTGTCAGCTTTATAGCCGAGGGGACTAATGTATGGAGGGGTCCCTGAAGGTTTGCGAGTGAAGAAGGATGGTAAAGCAGTGGAGGAGATGGGGAGAAAGCTCAAGATTCCCAAGCCACAACACTGTCACGAGATGTTCCCTGTGCACAAGTATGATGGGAGAGCATCCCAAAGGATTTTCAGTTGATGGAGTTTTCCCACACATATCAGGAGCACTTTTAGCCCAGGGAGCTAAGGGATGGACGACAGTGTGCCTCATGAGTTAAGATGCGACAGCTTGGTCTCTGATGGAGCAGCATCCTCCAGATGCTGTTCACTTCCTAGAAAAAAAAAAAAAAAACAACAACCACCAACCAAACAAAAAACCCAACCAAAAAAACTCCACCCAACTGTCTGGAAGCAGCTCAGCTTAAAACTGTCTTTGGATGAGCACAGCCAAAATCTTCAAGAGCTCTCCATGTGGGCTCTAAGAAAGGGAACTGTGGTCTCAAACTGCACACAGCTTCCAGAGAGATATTTCCCATCAGTGGTGACTCTTCCTTTAAAAAAAAATAATAAATGAATTCCAGCTTGTCACAGGCTGTCTGCCTTGTTTCAGCTGTCTAGCTTTACCCTCCCACCCTTATTTTGGTAGTGTCATCTCTCTCTAGATACTATCTTACCTTTCTGGAGCAAACACAGTCTCTTGCTTATGTAGATGGGGCCAGGATCTCTACTGCAGAAAAGCAGCATGTCACTGTGTGAGTTCAAATGCGCTGTGTTGAGTCATGCCAGCTGAGGATCCTGCTGGTTGGATTTATTGCTGAGAAAAAAACAAAAGTGAATACCCAGCACAAGGGAGATTCTGCCTTATGTGCCCCATAGGCTTAATTAGCATACAGATTTTTGATCACTGCTATTTCTTAAAATCAAAACCACTAACAAGCAAATGATGTAAAGGAGAACGAGGGCAGAAATGCTGTTTTCATGGCTTGTTACTGTTTATATAGCACCAAAGTTGTGTAAGGCACTCTAAAGGCACGATGGCATGAAATACTGAATGTAATTAAGCCAGATGGAGCTTTGGTGTTTATTTTAGTGGAGTTAGGATTGCTCTTTCCCAATAAGTTTCTGTTTTAAGGGTAGTTCTTGCCTTGAACGGAGGTTCAGCAAGCAACAGGAGGGGTTTGGATCTACTAGGCAAGGTCTTGACCTGGTAGAGCCCCAAATGGTGAGAATGAGCCCTAAACACTGCAGAGCTGTGCTGCTTGGGGTGCTCCTCTTTAGTGACAGCATGTCCCCGTGGACCTATGACTAATCAGGGATGCTGCTTAAACACTTGTTATCCACACTGTTGGAATTATCATAAGAAAAATAGCCTCCTACAACAGGACCTAAATTTTCTGTGCATTCCTACTTGTTTCTTTGTCCCAAGTTTAGTCTTGGCAGTGAATATTTCAGGATTCCTATTCAGAAGAGAACAGACTATGTTTTCTGCAAATCCTTGGGCTGAGTCATTATAAATGTGTTATTTCCTTGCTGTGGTGTTGTCCAAGATTTAGAGGTCACAATCCAACACATCAGCCAAAACAATGACCTTGGTTTGCAAGCGAGAAGGTTTTTGAAAGGTTGATTGCATTGTTGGAAGGTTTTGTCTGCTTTCTGTGTTTGAAACCTTAAAGGTACTTAAAAATTACATTTTCAGGCTTTTCCCAAAGCTCTGAAGGCCAGATATTCTTTGTTCCAGCTCAGGAATGTGAGGCTACTTGTGCTGCTTATCCTAAGACACCTGCTCCTCTTCCTAATTTATCTGTAAACCTCTGGAAGGAACATTAAGGGACCATCTTCCCTAAGTTAGGCACTCAGGTCACAGTTTGTGTGAAAAACCCTTGCCTATGGTTTCATCTCTTTGGTGGCGTTTGGGAGCTAAAACTGAAGCTGCAGTAAAAACTTTTTCAAGCCAGCTGTGAAAACCTAGGTGTGGGAGAAAGGACACAGCAGAGCTATTTTCTGGAATATGGAAAATGCTGTGGCAAGTGTTGTAGGACTGAAAATCTGCTTTTTACACCGCCCCCTTTGGTTGTATGCTTGCCCTTGTCTGGTTCCCATGTCTGTCTGTGCCAACATGTTTCACTGGCTTTTACTGTTTGTGCCAAGTAGCTTTGACATGGGTGAGTGTTCAACCCTTCTCTCAGAACTGAGAGGGAGTTCTACTTGTCCAGCTAAGAAGCCATTTCATGTGCTTGTGTGGCCCCTGAGCACAGCTAAGTAGTGCAGCAGCAGCCACAGTACAAGTGAGAATGGGAAATACCCTTAAATGAATTCAAAGGTATCACTATTCACCCATAGATTCTCCAGTGCTGTAAAAGCTGGTGAGAGTTGTTGCATTAATTATGACTCCCAATCTATTTGACCTACTCTTCTATTTCACGACCACAATGAGCGTACACCCTGGTTTCTGAGGTTGCAGAGCCGTTGCCAGAGGCCACTGCCTTCTATGCTCATGTGGCTGACTGCTACAGATGAAACTAACTCTTGAAGCGAGATCTGGATCCAAATCCAGAGTGGTGCTAGAGCACCAGGGCACAATAATAACATTGCCAAATAGACCAGCAGTTTGGCAGAGGTATTTATCTTCTTTCAAAGCTGTTTGTCTGAAGACTCTGGTTTATACAAAAGGAGGTTGAAGTGAGCTGGGTGTTAGTCACTTTTCCCAAGTAACAAGAGATAGGACAAGATGAGATGGCCTCAAGTTGCACCAGGGAAGGTTTAGGATGGATATTACGGAAAATTTCTCCTAAGGGGTTGTCAAGCCCTGTAACAGACTGCCTAGGGAAGTGGTTGAGTCTCTCATAGCTAGCAAAACTAACACTAGAGGCAACATTGGCCCACTAAGGAATGAGCTGGGAGCCCTGGTGACAGAGGATATAAAGAAGGCAGAGGTGCTGAACGCCTTCTT
>VWZY01001966.1:673604-690230 GCA_013399075.1 Chloroceryle aenea
AGGGGGGGTTGGACTAGATGATCTTTCGAGGTCCCTTCCAACCCCTAGGATTCTGTGATTCTGTGATTCTGTGATTCCAGCCCTGGTGGGATTGATGTGTAGACATGGCATTTAGGGACGTGGCTTAGTAGTGGACTTGGCAGTGTCAGGTTTATGGTTGCACTTGATGATCTTAAAAATCTTTTTCAACCTAAATGATTCTTTGATACTACAATTCTGTGTATCTCACATTCTTCACTCAAGCTGTTCTCTTGCATCTGCAGGTTTATCTGCTGGAGTCTCATCTTATGCTCAGCCAGAGCTGTCAAGTGGGATTGGGAAGGACCTAATGGTTAAGTTTTACAGTGCTCAGACCCTTCTTCATTGTTTTAACTTCTATATAACATTTCTTTCTGCTTTTGCCTTCCAGAATTGAAAGGACGTTTCACGGAGCGCAGTGACCTGCCCTGGAGGGCTCTCCCAGGCCTGTGGTTTCATGCTCTGCAATCTCATCCAAAACAACTGCATTTGGGGTTTCCCTTCCAGCCTGTCTCCCACAGAGCACTTGGAGTGGGTATGTTTCTGTGGTGTAGGACTGAGCCTGGCAAGTACCTCAGAGCATGTGTGGGAAGGTGTCCTGTGCAAAGACCGCCTTACGCATTGCTCCCCAGCCCCACACTGGCAGTTCATGGTATGTTGTATTTGCATAATGTGCATAAATTGAAATAGTTCTTAAACAATTACATTGGCATTATAGTGTCTTTTTCCCCAGCCAAGCAGCAAAGGCACCATGTCTCCTGTTGTGGAGCGTGCCAGTGCTTTAAATGTGCTCCTGCCAACATCCTGCATAAATCATCCTATATCCAGCCCTCCCTTGTCCTTCTGGAGGTTGCAGTCCTGGAGCCTCTTCATGCTCTTCAGTTAGCCATGGAGTTCATTACTTGCTCTCAAATACAGGTGATGTACTAAGTTGAGATGTGTCTCAGAGCCTTTCTGCTCTGAGGAGGACTCCTGCTTTGTTGCAAATGATACAAGATAGATCTGTGCTTCCTTCAGCAACATGTGGCAGACAGAGCAATGCATTTGATCCCACAGTGTGTTTTTATGGCAAGCCAGTGTCTGAGATTGTAGGATCTGCTCTCCTTTATGCTATGAGTATGCCCAAGTGTGTGCTGTGTTGAATTCTGGAAGAGACCTTCCCAAGCCTTTAGCAGCAAGTTTCCCAGGTCAGCCCAGTGCATGGTGTTTGAGAGGTGACAGTCCATCTTGCTGAATGCCACAGAACATTTTAGCCTATTAATCATCTGGATTTTAAGAACAGATGTTCCTCTAAGGAATAGCCATGGGGGAGGGAAAGCTGCAAGCTCACTGGGGGTTTGGTGAACTCCTGAGACTTCAACAAGAGAACTTGACCAAATCTCCTCACCTTTTTAGGCAAGAGTTTGTAGTTGCCCAAATAAGTCAATTTTGTTGAGGACCTTCCATACACTGTGTAACCCTTGCTTCTTTTGATTTCATTGAATCAGTAAGGTACCTACATACTACAGAGGAGGGGAGAAACATTTTGATTAATGTGGAATATGTGCAGGCGGCTTAGAAGATATTTCATAGAGATGTTTTCCAAAATACCAAAACCAAGAGTCAGGGGACAGGCTTTCTTGTGAAGGGAAAACCATTAGAAAACTATGCAATGCAGATGGGATTCATTGCTACTCCAAGGTGTGGAGAGCACTGCAGTGGTCTGGTGGGTACTGCCATGGTCTGGTGGTGCAGGTACAGGCTTCATCCCAGCCCAACTGGACTGAGCCAGACAGACCGGGCAAGCATACACGTCAAGGAAACAAGGGTGATGAGCCTGTGTGAAAGGGCATGAATCCAGCCCTTGCCAAGGTGTTCAGTGCTGGGGCTCTTCTTCTGGTGCTATCTTTGTGGCATGGGCACATCACTGCTATCCACTGCAGAAAAAGGGGTTGGCATTGGGGTAAATTGCAGTGTGTGGAAAGCTTGCAAATTCTGCTTGGTATCTTGAGGACTGACCGGAGGGCTTTGGGAGAAGACTTTCTTCTTCTCAGTGGGCTTTCACTTCCCAGCAGGCAGAGAGCAGAACAGCCAGGGCATTAACCAAGGGGATTTAGAGGACTGGGAAGGACCTGAAAGGGGAGGATTTGGTGGTGGTACCTCTGGGCGAGGAACGTGGTGTTCAATGCTCACACACTTCTTATTGTATCAGGAGGATAAAGCAGGGTGGCCAGAGGGACTCGGGGCTGGGAGTCCGGTCGGCACCAGCATGGAAGTCGTCCAGCCCCAGCGGGAGCTCTGCCAGCCTGAATAGCCAGCCCGGCTGCCTCGGAGGCCTCCCGAACACAGGGCCCTCCTCACTTTGAAGCCCCCAGTGCTGCGAGAGGGGTGCTTTCTCTGGCTCTTGTTTGCTGATGATCCCTAAATTAAGAAATGCAAATCTATTCAGGGCAGATTCCTTTTCCAAAAGCAACTTGCCTCAGTTGCTAATTCCCCGCGTGGCTTCTATACAGACCCCTTGCAAACACCTGCAGCTTATTTTTTCCCCTCTCCCCCTTTTTCCAAGGAGGGGGTGGCAATGGGGAGTTTATTGAAAATCTTTGTTTTCTCTGGTGAGATGAAACTTGCTTTGCTCTTTTGCCTCCTTTTCTTCCCCTTTTCACAGAATAAATACAGCTGATCCATCTCCAGCCCCTCTGCACGTGCCAGAAGAATAAATCATCCGCTTCACCCCCAGCCCCCTTCTTTAATTCTTTTCCCTGCTGCTGTGTTTGCTTATTCTCACTGCAGCTGTAGTGCTGATCGCAAGTGAGAGTTGACCTATTGCTGGTTTGTTTGGTACTGACTCTGAGGAGCCATCCCCCAAAAGAAGACTTTGAAATCAACTGTTAGAGCCCTCACTAGGCTTCTTTTTTTTTTTTTCTTCTCCCCTCTTCTTATTATCATAGCACTTGCCTTTTGTTGCAAGTGCAAACACACACACACAAGCGAGAGCACAGAGCAGGGGGGAGCACAGCCCCTGAAATATTGCACTGTCCAAAGTCCACGGGTTAAAACAAACATCAACACTGCGTCAAATAGTTTGCCCGTAAGAGTCTTTTGTTATGAAGATAAGCTTGTTATCTCTTTCATTCAGATTTTAATCTGACAGGTCATTTGCATACTGCCAGCCGACTTCAGGGTGTGCATTAGATCCACTTTGCATTTAAATCCTCTGTCACTCAGGCAAATAAAAAAGGGAGGGGAGATGGGGAGGCAGCAAAGAACCTCTTTCAGATCCTCCCAGTTATTGCAATTACTTTTTGTGTTGATTGTTGGTGCAACTGATGGCAGAAAAGTTGTCTTAGCCCTTGGGTCTCTGTTTCCAGGGCAGCCAGGATGCTCCCAAGCCTGGAGCTGCATGTCCAGGGTCTTTCCAGGGAATCTGCCATGACCCTTGGGCACCTTCCTCACCCAAATCCTTCTTCAAATCCTACTTATGCAGTCTCGTTCCCCAAACTGACCTCTGTTGCTACCTAAACACAAGACCTGCTTAGTGCTTGGTCCTGCCCTTGGTCAAGTTAAGCCTACCCTGGCCTCACATAAGAAGGGACCAAGCTCTTGCTAATAAAAGGACAAGAAACAATGAATGTCCTGGCCATAATAAAGCTAACAAGTCACCTATTTAACAACTTCCATGTAAACATGTCTCTTCCCTTAGTTATTCTGTTTGTCTTATGTATCTCTACATATCTTTTCTTCTCTGCTTGAAGCCTGATCCTGCGCCCTTATTCCTTGAGCTTCATTACATGTGCTGGGGAAGGATCTCAGGAATAAGGCTGCACATACAAGTAATGGAGATACATGATGTGACTGTGAAGGTCAGGTGCTGTGGGACACAAGTCACCTGTGGCACAAATACAGGTCGATAGGGTTGTGTTGCACTGTGGGCACAGAGATACACACCAGTTTCTGGTGTTTGAAAGGTAGCACAGGCACAAAATCCCAAATAAACCTCAAAAAAAAAAAAAATTTGGTGAAGGTGTTACCAACATAGATGACTACTGTGGATCTCTGGTTCTTGTTGCCACCTTACAGACTTGCACCTGCTCTTTCCAACCCCATTACAGGCCAGGAGAAGGAGGAGGCCTGGCTCCAAGACCACTGATGGTATGCTCTGGGTCATTGCATGGATGTTACATTTATCTGCAAGGACACAAAACTGGAGATTTCAGCTTCTGGATCTGATTCCTTCCATATCTATGCCTCGATGTATTTCCCATGCTCACTTTTCTCTACCTGAGACAGCACAAAGAGCGTTGAGGCTATTGTGTTTCTTGGGGTGCTGAGCCCAGGTTCCAGTCAGCCCTGGCTTTGGGAGAGCTGCTACCCAGGTGTCCCTGACAACCAGCCATGGAGTGCCGGGTCTTGCCTGCTGCTGCTAGCACCTTCCTCTGCTCACAGTGTTTTCTGCACCTCCTCTGAGATGCTGAAACAATGAACCAGGGACAAGACTAAACCTGGTGCAGTGCTGCTCCTGTGCACAGAGATGTAACCACAGCTCTGCTGAAGACCACAGGAATTACCCTACGGTAAGTAAAAGGTGAAACTTAAAGTCCTCTTCCTGAAATACAATGGAAAGCCCATGAGATAAGGTCACAATCTCCCTACAGAGAGAAGGAGTGTGTCCTTTGGGATTGTATCCCAAGCCACAACAAGCAGAGTTACAGGAAAAGGTTTCCTTCACCCCCAATGGGGTTAAAGATTGGATCAGTTGCAATTAGTGTACCCAGAAGCAGGGCAGTGAATAGTTGCAGGGCATTTATTCAGTTCTAATGTGACAAGTTCAATTCTTCTGTTCAGAGCCAGTAATTTTCTTACATATATTAATTATTTGAAATAATTCTCTGAATAACATCTAGGAATAATTCAGGCAATATATCTTGATAATGAACCCGTTGCTACTGAATGGTTGAAATCTCATCTGTACTGGTGACTTTGGCTTGGGTGGAGGTTCACACGGCATTGTTTCTTCTCTTAAATACTATTAGTACGTGACTTTCAGAACCAGATTCTGGCCTGAATTGCTGTCTTTATAAGGTCTCTATTATTTGTCATTTTGGTAAATGTTCCTGACAGTAAATGCCTTTGTTAGAATATTATTGGTAAAACAAGCATAAAAGAATGTGAATAAAGGCAGACCAAACTTGAGCCATTTATTTAAATTGATAATTGGAGGGTAAAAAAGTTTCAGGACACATAGCCACCTTCAAGCCATAAATTAAGCTGCTGGCAGAAGGGTCTCAGCTGACATCAGACTCAGTCTTTTCCAATTTCTTGTGAAGATTTCTCAGGGCTTTAAGGAAAGAGAAGTATTCGGGGTGGGGGGGTAAGTTGGTTTGGGTTTTTTTTGCAATTCATAGTAGCAAAGCTTAACAAGCAAAACCCCACATAATGCCAGTTTTGTAACTGCAGTAGTTTTCCCAGTCCCCTCACACTTGGTGACAGAATGTTTCTACTGCACAATATTTGCAGTGGGCAGTAGTGTCCCTAAGCACCGTGTGTGGTGTGGGCAGGGGAGGGGTGTACTCCTCTTGCTAGAGCTGTAACCTTTGGAGCTAACTGGGACAAGGTGATTGAGATGTCCAGCACATGCTGGAGCTCTCACACAAGCAAACTGTGCTTTCAGGTATTTATCATCCAGTGGCACTGGCAGCATTATCAAGACTAAGGTGGCCTAGAGCAGTGCCCAGTGCCACTGGCCAAGCACAGAACATGCCAGAACCGGGAGCTGAAGTGGAGCTGTTGCCAGCCAGCAGCGGTGTGAGCTGGCCAGGCACTGTGGGTATGACTGTGCTGCCACAGCAGGGCCAACTGCTGCTCTGCTCCAGCCAGCCAGCCCCATGTGCTTACAAGCATGGGAGTATTGGAGTTTTGGAGGGATTTTCTGTCCAAAATCCAGACTGTTTGGCCAAGGATGGAGTGGAAAGGAAAGGCAGAGATGTCTGTAGGCAAATATGGAAGAGCTCCTTTTGCAATCCCCTTTCTCACTCGTGCCCTAAAACTGACAACTTGTAAGACCCCTGGACTAAGGGCAATAAATGCAAAATGTGAGCAAAACCCCTTGGTTCTAGGCCAGCTCTTTTGCTTTGCTGCTCCTTGTAATTAGTCAGTATTAATTCATCCAAGAGAGTAAGTCAATGGCTAGCTTTACAGCCAAAAAAAATCTTCCTATCTGTTTTCCATATAGCTAATGAGAATGCAAATGTGCTGGGTTTCCAGACTTGCTTAACAACCTCTGCTGCTTCCTTTCTGTGCATGGTACCTAAGGACCCTTCCTCATGACATGACATCTAAATGCATTGCACTGGTTGGTTGGATTGTCTTCACATTGCCAATGGAAATGGTGTGCTTTGAGTGGACTCCCAAAGGAGGAACTGGAGTCTCATACACCTGCTCTCCACTATTTTTCCACATGCCATCCCTGGAAGGTTAAACAAAGACCAGATTAGAGTTAGAAAAGCAGGCAAGAAGCAGGTATTTATTTGTACATTAGATAACCCACCAGAGCTGAAGTCACACATCGTCCCTACTACATGCAACAATGAACATATGGTTGGGCAGCACAGGGCTGCTTTGCTGGGCTCTTCTTGGGAATTTTCCCTCTTCTCACAAGTACTCATGGCTCTTCTCTTCCATATTTGCAGAAGTAGTGTTGCTTTTCCAATCACCCATTAAAAGTTTCTCATCAGGCTTGAAAAGTGCTATCACTTGCAGCTTTGATCCCTGCAGCAATGGAGCAGTAACTCCTTGTACCTTTCACTGGGATTCTCTACTGAAGAGCAGAGCCTCTCCTGACCAAAACCTCCTGTTACAGCTCTGCCTGCATTCTTCCTTGGGTATGGTGTCACACATCCAGCCCTGGGTGCTTTTCAGCTAGCCAAGCCTGGAGAGAGTCCAGGCAATGTCCCCAGTCCTGGCTTTCAGGGACATGTTCCTTGCCTGGCTCCCTTTCTGTGGATGTTGGATCAGAGATGAGAGCTCAGCAGCTTATGGGCATTGTTGCATCTTCTCTCCTGATGGGCACTCTGAACTCTTTGGGGACCATGGGGACAATTTAATAAAGGGATTCAGTGTCTGCATAGGAATGTTTTCCAAACAGACTTCATCCCTAGACAATGTAGGAGCACTGCAGAACGAGGCAAAGCCACCTCCTCCTGAGTGTTGCCCTTTTCTCCGGCTCTCCCGTCTGGTGTATGTCTCCAGATTTGCCTCCAGTCTTTAAGGGAGCCCAGGTCCCTCTGGCTGAGCCTTCCCACCCTGGCCAACAAAGGCCTTCCTCTGCCCCAGTAACAAGTCCCTTTTAAAAGCAGCCTGACATCTTTCCTTTGTTCCTGGTTTTCCACTAGGATTTTCCATGATGCAATCCCGTACGGGGTTACTGGCAAAAAGCTGTTAAAAGTCAGTAGCTGTGCCTGGAGCAAACCCATTGTTCTGCCAACACAGAGCCCTTCAATGCCGCTGACTCCTGCGTGGCCTCGCTCCTGCTGCCCCGGCACCGCCGGCGAGAGGGACGTCCTAATCCCTATGGAGGGACACGGCCATAAATGCACAGCACAAAGAGCATGTGTGATTAGATGCAGACATGGCCCCCAGACAGCCCCACCAACCAGTAGCACCAAGCTCAGCCATGGTTGAGGACCAGGCTGTGACTCACCAGATCTCACTTTTCCTGGGGAAGTTCACAGGCTGCTGCTCCAGAAGCATTATTTTGGAGTGGAAAGTGAGAAGCTGTAGCTTTTATCCTTTTGGAGGAGCAATTTGCAAGGAAAACAATACAGGATTCTCTGGAATAAGGAGTATTAGCTGCATCATCTTTTAAAAATAATTTTGTCAAGTGACTGTTGGCTGAGGATTAGCACCCTCACAGGCACTTGGGTGGCAGTGAGGGGATGTTTGCTGAGATTTATTGGTACTGGGGATTGTTACAAAAGCATAGGTGACATCAAATGCCAAAGCAGCTCTCTGGCTCACTAATGAGATAAGTCAAAGGCTCTGAAAAGTTTTCAGCAGCATAGCCATTAACCCCAAGATTACAATATCCTTTGTGTTTTTCCAGCATGCTCTGCCAAGATTTTGCCTTAAGCAGAGGAAAGATGAAAAGTGCACGGCCAGAAAGTTTCTCACAGCTGAAAACCACTCTCTGCTGTGTTGTTCTCTGAGACAGGGAAGAAGCCATGTATTAGCAAGGAAATATTTCTACTGTCCAGTACAGTCATTTTCTTCAGTGTTGGACAAGTGGGAGAAAAAAAAAAACAAACAACAAACTACAGAGAATGTGCTGTCTGGGGAGATGCAGTGTTACAACCTCCCCTCTCCTCTGCTTCTGATGCTTGAATGCATGGGACTGCTAAACTCCAACTTCAAAAGAGCTTTCTAGGTGGGTACATTGGATACTTCTATTTCATCCAAACAGATCTTCTTACAGCAATTATTTTTTGTGGTAATAATTAGGTTTTCATCTCTACTCTTAACTAAAGATTGCACCCTCAAAATGAGACAGGCTGCAGGTGAATTCCCGTAGTAATTGTACAGGACTGGTGTTTACAATAATCCCTCAGCTAAAACATTTATAGGAAATAAGGTGAGTTTTAGTGATGAAATGTTTAGTGACTTCCTCTTGATGTGACTGAGCTGTTACACTGGAAGGACCTCAACTTTCATCTTTCATTTTATGTCCCTCTCCCACTAAACATTAAGTCTTTTTCCTATAAATTTCCTTCAGTTTTGTTTAAATTATTAAAGTAAAAAAATAGTACCTTCTCTAACAAATAGTCCTGAGTTAAACAAAGCATTTTTTTCTGCTCCATTTTTAAAAAAAATACCAACATCAATATGAAAACCAACATGATTTTTGAAGCAAAATTCTTGTTCCCTTTTACTCTCCAATTCCTTGATGAAGAACTACTTCCACTTAGACAATGATTTGCAAATTAAAAAAAAAAAAACAAAAAACCCAAACACAAACAAAAAACAACTACCAAAAAAATCCCCATAGAACAACTCAGGGTTATAGATGTTTTAATATCAGGGGTAGGTTCTGTGGGACTGCTCTCTAAACTTCACTTGGAGAGCTGAAAGCCAAGGCATTGACTCAGGCATGAGCTAACAGTTTACTTCCAGCCTTCAAGGAACAGATCCAAATAGTTGTGATAGCAAGATAATATCCACTGTGTTATTGTTAGAAGCATTCTTTGGTGTCATCTGTGTGCTGAATAAACAGCTCTGGCCTCTTTGCAATGATACAAACTTTTTATATCTCCCATTCTGCCATGAAGAAGATTCTCCTGACCACATCTAAGTTTTTACTTGGGGAGATGATTTTGGTGTGGATCTCAGTGCTATCTCAAAGACCGGTGATGGCTGATTCCCCTATCTGCTAGAGCCATCCTTCACAGCCTCTCTTTAGTGTCTGAGACAGGAGCAGCTCACCTACCCTTCCAGACCTTTGGAAGAAGCAAAGCCCTCAGCAAGTCCATGGCCGTTTCCATGATTCCCATATTGTGCCACTTCAGACAGTAGACAACTTTGGTTGTGACCATCCAGCTTTGAGTTTTACAGGATCCCTGTTCTCAAAATACCTATGTTCTGTGGCCAAGGATGAGTCAAAGGGATGCTGTCAGTGGTGTGGTTAGTCCTTGTTCATGGGAGTCCATAAGCAATTAAAGGAAGAAAATTGCAATTAATGCCAATCAGCATTAGTTCATGGAAAACAGAATGTGATGTCTGTCTTTGGTTCAGTTGATAAAAGTGATAGTAGTGTACAAGACTCCTGTGAGACATTTGACTGGTACCACATGACATTTTGATTAAAGATCTAGAGCAGTATAAAATCAAGAGGGTGTGCATTAAATGGATTAAAACCTGGCTCCCTGACAGGTGTCCAAATGTAACTGTAAATCATCCTCCAGCTGTGTTTGTAGCAAAGTCCCTCCAGTATTCTTGCATTTAATATCTTTATCAATGACATGTAAGAAAATGTAAAATCACCACTGATGTGGTCTGATGATGGTGTAACAAGTCAGGAAGTGGTAAATAATGAAGAGGAGAGATCACTGATAGGGAGAAATACAGAGCACTTGGGGAGCCAGTCTCAAGCAAACAATAAATATGGTGATGCAGGTGAATGCAAGAAAAAAGAATAAAAGCTACAAATGTAGAACAGTGGACTTCAGGAAGCAGGACACAAAAGACAGCTCAATGGATGGTCCTGGTGCCAGTCTGTATATGAGTGGGAGGACACTTGGAGGTAGAAAGAGCAAAACGGAGTCTCATTTGCTCCAGAAGGCAGTGCTGCTGTGATGAGTAAAAATATCAGTATGTTGGAAGGGGTTTGGGGAAGTCTGTGAAGGATGGCAAAGCCCTGAGTGACCCTGTGTATTGAGCCACCAGAGCAAAGTTGAGGACAGAGTTGGTCCCAGTTTGCAGATGTGTGAAATACATACTTTTTTTTTTTTGGTCTAGACCACTATGCAGCAACTGGAGACTGAGTGTGGAGGCATTCACATGAAAAGGCTTCAGTTTAAGGTTTCAAGGAGTCTGTTTCATCAGGAATTAACTTGTATCATCTGGGAGGTCTGTCCAGGCTCAGTAACTCATGGCTTCCAGAATACCAGGATCTCAGCAGGATTAAACCAGCATTGCTACAGTGGCATGATCAGGTCAGTGACTGACATCTGCATGTGAGTAAAAGCTGAAGTTCTGCTCACATTGAACTCTGTATAAAAAGTTCCAGTGATACGGGAGAGGTAGAACTGTTCCTAGTGTTGGACATATTTTATTCTGGTCTATGCACAAAGGTGAAAAAAAAATCAGAAGTGATTTCTCAGATAGTGTAGTACAATTTTTTGGGTGAGCATCTCAAAATTAATTTTAAACTGCTGGTAGGGTGTATTGTCTGCTACTTCCAAGGCTTCAGATCAATGTTCACTGTGAAAGCTAGCTGAAAAGTTACCTATAGCCTTCCCAGACAGGTTGTTCTTGTCTATCTCAGCTTGAAAAGATGATATGCATCAGTGGGGTTGTGGGGAGGCAGCCTCTCCAGGGACTTGGCTATGAGCATCTTGTGGTCATACCATCAGCTAGCACAACAAGACCTAGAGGACATGGATGTCCACCACAACCTGTATTCACAGCATGAATCAACATTTAGGAGTGATTTAAGCATGGTTGCACTGGTGTTTCTAGATGTTTAAGTTGTTTATAAAACAAGAGATAAAGCTCTTAAAGTTTTGCTGAGAGGAGCAGGCTGTTGCCAGGGATGGTTTTACTGCAGCTTGAAGGTAGCTTAGGCTAATGCATTTTATTTTGCAGGATCAGGCTAGGAGAATGCATTGACAAGTGGCAGATCAGTCACTGCCAACTGTTTGTATTTTGTGAGTAGAGGAATGCCTCAGGATGTTTTTATGTCAATACAATGAGGTCCAAGGGAGTCTACAACTGACATAATTTACACACCATAGAGTCAGAAGACAGTGAACACTGTATCCAAGAGGGACCCATTTTAACTTATATTTGCTTACAAGTCTCTTGGGAACAAATTTATGTTTCATCTAATCTATCTAGCTGAGCACTGCATCCAAAAGGGGCAGCATTGCTCTTCCCTTTCCCACCCCATCTTGTCTCTTGTGTAGGATGACCTGTCCACATGCAACAAGTTGTGGAGCTGAATTTACTTGGTGCTTGGGTAGACTCTGTTTGGATGAGCTGGTTTATGGTTGGATCACTGAATCAATGTAACTTTCAGAGTGGCTGCCCAGTGACTACAGTCCAAGAGGGCGAACAGGACTTTTGTGGCAGTCATCAGTTAGACAAGATGAAACCTTTCATAATATTGAGATTTCACTTGTTTTTCTTATTTGGACTCATTGAGATGGGCATTTCATTACCTTAAATCCCTCTGATGTATCAGTAAAGCAAGTCAGCAGCACATTCTAATGAGCCAAACTGTGCAGGAGAAGCAGTGTGCAAGTGTAGTGGGAGGGTTGCACAGGAGCAGAGTTAGCAGGCTAAGCAAAGAAGGTAAATCTAAGCTGAAATATCATGCAGTGCTGTGAAGGGTCACAGTAAGATGCATGGCTGCAGTTCACCTAACTGTGTGGTCTGTGATGACTCTGGAAGAGCCATCATTTGCCTCTTCCATAATCTGCCACCCATCACTGCTGCCTGAAGCATGGGAAGTTTAATTTTCTGTGAATCGTGGCAACATTTGTGAAGTTTAATCCTACATCTTTCTAAGCCTCTATTGACAAAAGGTTGACAAAGTCCATAATGGTATTCCTGCCTGCTTAGTCATTGCTGGAAGTTGTCTTCGGGACAGTGGTAACTCCATCAGCTTCAGGGTCACCTGCAGGTTGGGCTACTGTGGCATCCCAGGTTGGTGGATTAGAGATGTTGGAAGAAGAATTGCTTGAGTTAAAGACAAGTATCTGATGTCAGGGGACTCCTGCCAGTCATTGTTCTGCTGCCTGTGTGGAAACAGGCTGAACTCTGTGGTTTTGCTATGTAACATTCTTATGTAGCCGGCCGAGTCACCAACATGATAAATACAATTATTTTTTCCAATTGTTATTTTTGCCCAAAGCATGCAATTGACATTGAAGTCTGCTGGGCAGAATGGGAATGTAGCGGCTGCTCACATCCCTGCAGTGGCACGATGATGTGAAGGCATGAATTGCAATGATGGGAAGCAAATGCTGCCCTGTAGTGTGTGTCAGGGACGTGCACCCATCTGTGCCTTCATCACTCTCACCCTCGGGTGTCAGCAGTTGGGGGTAATCTGTTTTATTGGTGTCATTGGAGGGGGAAAGATGGAGGTTTCAAGGGAATATGTAACCATGATTTTCCTTGGGAAGGAGCAGGGCTTGATGATGCAATGTAGTCAAGGGAGCTGTGTTGAACCACATGGGAGGGGAGAAATGACACTACAGCTTCTTCCCTCTCCCCACAGAGGACAGCAGCCTCCCCATCTCCCAACAGGAGTGTTTCCCAAGGGGAATAAAAGGGTTTGGGCCCCTTCCCTAGTGAAGACAGGTCTCAGCTGGACTCTGAGCTCAGGGGAGACACACAGCTCTCCTCTAACAGCAAAGGTGAGGTTGCTTACACAGTGGAGGACAATGTGCTGGGCTAATTTGGGCCATTGGCACTCAATGGTAAACCAGTACTGAGAGGTAACTAGTGCTGTGGGCTTCCTACAACCTGGCTTATTCAGCCGAGTAAAAGGATAGGCCAGCCGAGCTCCCACCATGGCGGTTAAAGTTTGTTTTAGCTGCCTTAATCTAATCTCTCTCTTAACTTTTGCTGGGGGAAAGCATTTATTGCTCATATCATGTTACGCCGTGAGCACTTGCTGGCTGTGGCTGTTTGCGTGTGTATATGTAGATGTGAAGTCAGATAACTTCGGGCCTTGCAGTTTTATGGGTCAGTCAATCCAAACTGCTTCCACTGGCAGATGTGGGGATGTGCTGCGTTTGTTACCTGTGGGCCATGTGCTATCAGGGTGTAAATCAGAAAAACAGGACTCTGTTTATACACATAATTTGCCCCAATCTGACAGCTTAATACCCTTTTGACTCTCTACCCTCTGCGGGGGAGAGCCTCAAATGTCTTACGGCACTGCTCAGCCCAGAGATGACGGCAACACATGGAAACCAGTCCCACTATAAAAGGAGGGAGCATGCTTTGCTCCTGTCCATCTTCAGGCTTGGCTGCGTAGCCACCAGCTCCCTGGAGGGGAAAGGCCCTTCCAGCAGACCAGTCCAACAGGAAATTATCTGCTCACCCTTTGCTAAATTACTAGCTGGACAGCCGGTCACAGGGTCCCAAAAATACCAGCTCCATCTATTCCCCTACAGACATGATTCCCAGGCACGCAAGATCCCAGCTTGGTCACCAGGAGGGCAAACCCACCCGTCCATCCCTCCCCTGCAGCACCTTGCGCAAGTCTCGATTTCATCTCTTTTGTGGGACATGAAGGTCAGGCAGGTGAATTTTCCCTGAGCAATCACAGGGTAAAACCTGACAGGCTTCCTTCAGCTCTGGTTGAGAGGTTTTGTTGCTCCAGGAGATGCTTTATTTTTTTTTAGCAGATGAGAGGGCATTTCCAATGAGATAGTAGGAGGTTGATGAGAGGGAAGGGGAAGTACCAGGACATCGCAGTGAAATGGAGTGTTGTGATATTTTGAGGGGCTTCCCAAATTTAAATTATGTAGGAGTGGAGGTAAGATTCTTGAAACTGAGATTTACCCACCACCACCACCATCACTGGCAATGTCCTTTTTTCTTCCCCTTCTGCTGCTGCCTTCACCTGCTGAGCAAACAGGAGCTTGTCACTGTATCCAAACCTTTGGTAACTCCCTTGACTCTTTTCATTCATTCAGTGCATCCTAAATCTGGCTGCACTAAACCATCCTAAACCCAAGCTGGAGAAAAAGAGACTCTCTTAATCAGGATTTTTGCTTGTACTGGCACAGAGCAGCCCTGGCAGGGCTATAAATTTACCCCATTTGAGCTTTCAAAGCCCTCCGCCTGACCAGTACCTGAGCTCTGTAGGAACACAGCAGCTCCCAGATCAAATCCATGCTTCCACCCCAACCAAGAGCATCCCCTTGTATGAGGAAGAGGCATCTGCAGCACACCTTTCCCAACCTGCTTTTAAAGTGCAAGTTCAGGCTGAAAATTGATGCTATAGGACACTGACCTTGTGAAAACATCCTTCTCTTTCTCTGATCCCGGGTCAAATGCTCTCAGTTTACAAGATGCCAGCTTTGACAGTAGCCAGGCTGTCCCTGCCTCCAATCCTCCTTTCCTAAGCAGCAGGAAAGACCAGCAGCTGGGATGTTGCACAAAGCAGAATGTGACCCCTTCTCTGCTCCTGGCCTTGCATCTCCATAATGCTCATGAGGTGGCTTTGGTGCAGGAAGGGCTGAAGACCAGTTGGGTGGACAGAGAGCTGCTTCTGTTGCTATCTTGTGATTGCAGACATCTCATTTTACCTGGCTGGGACTACTTCCCTTTCTGACACGATTCTCTTGGCATTTCTCAGAAAGAGGGTTGTCAGTCACTATGATTTTAAATTCTTGTCAGAGAACAGCTCGGATGCTGCTATTTGCGTAGCACACTTAGGCAGGGTTAATCAGTGAAGCGTTTCTCTGCAGAGAAACATATGAGATGGCTCAAGGTTGGATGCTCTTGTGTTTAATATCAAGTGAGCACACACTGAAGCCTTTCTTTCAGTGTGGGCGCAGCTTTCTCTTGTCTATCCAGCCCTGGGAAGACTTGTAAGCAGTTAGTTTCTTTGAGGACTCTGCCCTTCTGGCAAACTTGGTTGAAATTGGCCAGTGAGTTCAGAAGTTTTATTAGGGAGAGAGAGACAGACACACCCACAGCATGATCACAAAAGAGTTGTTTCTCTAGGAAACTAGGCTAGGCTGAAAAAAAGAAAAAAAAAAAGGCTGTTTTAAGTAAGCAAATATGTTTCTTGGAGACACTAGAACAGGGAAGGTTGTAGGTGAAAAGGGTGTTTATATAGCTGTTGACCCAACCTCCTCTTAGGCACTAGTTTCTTTTTAGTTTTAAATCTCTTTACCCCTACTTATGCCCATTTTTATCATGTTGGTTATTAGTTCTAATGACTTGCTCTGCTCTGTTCTGCCTCCTCCATTTCAGCAAACATCCCATTTTGCTTCAGGACTCCACAGACCACTTTGTTGAGATCAGCCATACAAATAACTTTACACATATATGCAATGAACCCGGTGAGGGAAAGGGATTGGCTGGGCTCTGTAAGGGCAACACATATATGCGAGCAAAATTACTTGATGGCTCAAGCTCTCCTATAAAGCTCCCATTTCAGGATTTGCAAACTGGCTTCCTCTGTGGGCTCCAAAGCATCAGAGCTGCTAATCCCAGGGCAGTAAAGGCCCTTTTGGTCTGAGCTGTCAGCCAAAAATTCAAGTGCCTGTGAGTTGTTCTAGTTTTGCTGAAAATGGGTGCAGCAGTCAGGTGTCCCTTTGATGCACTCCTGTTTATTTACAAAGAGCCTGAAAGGTCCCGTTCCCCTGAAGGTGGCAGGAAACAGGCAGGGACAGAATTTGGTACCTTGTTCTTCCTGTTAGGGCTGATCTCACATGTAAGTAAACAGTGGGTGCATGGTGAGCTGCAGCAAAGGCTTTGCTGCCTGAATAGCCACCGGTCTTCACGTTTTCCATCCCTGGATGCCTCTGCAGGTCTCCCTTTCACTTTCCTCCTGGCTGACTCAATGCAGGAAATCAGGCTGATTAAAAACTAAAGGAGAAAAAAAAAGTTTCTTTAAAAATAGAAGTAAAAAATAAATTAAAGATCATTTTAATTAGGTTTGAAAAATCTGCGGCAAAGTTGACAGGCGGGCTGACAGGGCTCCCTTTCACCAGCTCACCCAGCTCAGGGCTTTTCATCTTGCGTGCAGTATATTTTGACATTTGTGCTTTCTTGGCTCCATTTGTAGAGCCCAGTGGAACCTGCAGCCTAATTAAATGTAACAATTCCTGAAAATGAGGGTTTGTTTTTTTGGTTTTGGTGTGCTTTTTTTTTTTTTTTTTTTAGTTTAATCAT
>VWZY01001966.1:698179-733132 GCA_013399075.1 Chloroceryle aenea
ACCACAAATCCCCCTTCCTTTTTTTTTTTTTTTTTCCTGGACATTAGAATGCAATAAAAATATGTGTGCTTCCCCCCTCAACCCCCTGCTAAATTGATTACATCTGGTGTCATGAAAAAAAAATAGCCAAAATGTCAGACTGAGTCACAGAGCCCCCTTGGGTGGTTTTATTTATTTCAGGGTTGGAGCACTCATCAAAACAATTTATCCTTGGCTCTCCCTCTCAGTCTTCCCATCTCTGTGCTTACAAACTCTTCTCTGTTCACTAGCACTTGTATTTAGCCCCAAGCCCCCTCCTCCCGGTCTTTCCTTTCTCCATCTTTTCCCTCTCCACATTCTCTGACCTGGCTCTGTTGCTCTCATTCCCTTTTGCTACAATCCCAGCAAACCCTGTAGCTGCTATTCTCTGTTGGGGATAGCAGGGGAAGCTGGAGTACGGACAAGCCTTGATGTTTCTGATGCTGCATCACCTACTTAGTGTCTTGTTTCGCATTGCTTGGTATGAACGGACATGGTAAGATATGTGAGTGAGCTCCCTGCTGTGTTTTCCATGATTGCTGTGAACAGTGGAGCAGCTGGAGTGAGACCATGCCTGCTGACATGGACACAGCTCCATCTCCATCTTCACCTGCTCTCCCTTGGCTGCCCTAATGTATTGCAGTGGCAGAGGTAGATCTGCTGTCTCTCTTGGTGGATTATTTTGGGGACTTGGTTTACCCATGTCATGTGCTTTCTCTCTGGCAGGGAGCAGTACCCAAAGCATCTGTAGGATGAGGAGAGTCTGTGCTGCATTGAGTGGGAAGGACTTCATCTCCAAGAACACAAAACCTCCTTTCCAGCTCTCTTCTCAAACCTCATCCTTCTGCCCAAATTACTAAGATAATGGCCACCTTCTGCCAGAAGCCCTGGGGACACACTCTACATCTTGGTCTGTAAATCCTGTTGCAATCAGCTGCTAGGTTGTGCCTGCTTTCATGCCTTATGCTAACCACAGCTGCAGAAGACAAAGAACTCTAGGATCCTTGTGGATGGAAATGGCTGCAGACATGCATTTCTCTTATTTTTCTCCATGATGGTGAAAGGTCCTAGTCTGGCAGGAGCAGGGACTGAAGCTCTTAGCTGGTTTTTCTCTTGAGCTGGAGAATTGCCCTCCACAGAAAGACCCCCTTTCTTTCTTCACTGCTTCTACAGAGACCAGTGACAGACAAGGAAGATGGGGTTACTCTCCACTGTCTTGGCTGGGAGAGGGTTTAAGATGCTCTTGACACCACCACCTCTGAGCTTAATGGTCTGTCCCATCCTTTGTGCCTCCTGCTCCTAGCCTGGGCAGCAGAATCCTGTTACACAGTGCACTGCATTTTTCTCCTGTGGTAAATCAGAGCCCCCTGGGATTTGGTATTGTGCCTTTTTTTTTTCCCCCCCCCAGGTATTTTTGTCTGTGAACCACAGAAAACTGAATAGCAGGAAATGAAGTGCAGATTGAGAACATGGTTGAGTGCACTTGCTAAAATAAAACATTGGCGGGGAGGGAGAGATTCTTTTATAAATAGAAAATGAAGTGTGTTTACTTTTTATTGATGAAGTATTTAATTGTGCTGAGGGTTTGAGAGATGTTCTTAGTGGCATCTCAGACTGTGCATTGACTAGAAATGACAGTTGGTCTTTGGTACAAATACCTTACTAGGTTGAATTCACCTGTTTTGTGACTGGGAAGGGCAAAGGGATGTCAGGAATTTTTGGTGATCTCTGACATGCCACCGTTGTGCCGGGAACACATGAGAACTCCACTAATACCTTCTCAAACTGGCCTAGATGCTAAGACAACCCAAAGGCTAGTTGAGTGGATTCATTTCACAGAAGAACAGAAAGTTCTTCCCCATTGCATCTGGCTAGTGTACTTCAACTTTGGCTGGAAAGGCTTACCCTAGTCATGGGTTTGGTCTCTGTGGTCTGTTCGGCCTTTGGTGTCCCTATAGAGTCTGCCAGCAAAGCAGGGCACAGCAGAGAGCACCTGATGAGCTGGTGCAACATACACAGATAACTGAGATAGTGCTGAAATGACCCTGCTGAGGAAGATAGGTTCACTTGGATGCTGTCACCACACTGCCATCACTGTGTGCTTTCTGGGATGCTTCCTGGAGCTAATTTGCTGAACTCTGCATGGCATTATATGGTGTCGTAGAGCTGTGCCACAGAGCTTTGGAGCCTGCTTGCTCTCTGCTACGCCAAGTAGCACAAGCAAGTGCAGGGTGTGGAGATAAGGCTATGACCTTTTAGATTATTCTGTTGCTCTACTACAAATGCTGGATGGGTCCAACAGACAGCTTGGAGTTTTTGTGAGGTTAAATTAATCTCATTAATTCAGGTGTCTAAAAACTGTAACCTTTAGTCATCAGTGACCTGGACTGCTTTCTTGCAGGGGGTAGGTCTCATCTCCCATCTCTGGAGCTGTCCTGTTCTCCCTGCATTTCTGAAGATTGTACTTTTATGTTTATTTTGATTCAGTGAAGGATTATGAGGTTTTAAAAGCAGAGGATACCAAGATGCTTGGAGTCTTCCATGCAGGTTTGTGCAACTTTGCAAGTATGGATGCAACCAAGAAGTGTGTCCGTAATTAATTAAATGGAACTATTTTGTTTGGGTATTTATTTCATCTTGTCTGTGTAAAGTGTCCAGGGAAGCTTTTAAGTGCATGCCCAAGCCAGTGAAAGCTAATCACCTTTATTAAAGCTTGCTTGAATCAGATCCTAAATGTATAGAAACTGAGCACAGTGGTTGTTTTCAAAGAGACTAATTATTGATCATCTAAATGTCTATGGAGCAAAACTGTCATAGAGATATACCAGGTGAATGTCCCAGTCTCAGCCAGCCTTCACCCCTTTCCAGCTGTGCCTGCAGAGGGAGAGCCATTGTTCCTTTTAGACATAACAGCTGATGGTCCCTCATGCTGCCGCATCCCCACTTCTAGGCCAGATAGGAGCTGGGGTTCTGTTGGAAATGTTCAAGATCTTCTATATGTCCCTAAGAATGTGGAGCAGAGAATGTAGAGGTGATCCAGATCTCATCTTTCTTACTTATTTACATCAAGTCACTGTTTCCAAAAGTCTTGTCTTGACAATGCCTTAGCAGGGGAGAATGTCCATTTATGCAGCCTCCAGATGAAACAAACACCAACCCAGGAGAGGAGACCTCATTCATGAGGGAACTGCAAGATCGTTTGCCTTCCTTGGGGATAATAGCCTCTCAGCAGCTTGTTGTGAGCTCCTGCAAGAAGATCTGGATCCTGCCACATGAGATTGTAGTCTCTGCTGGCCAATGTGCCAGAGAAAAATGGAAGGGGGATTCAGGCAGAGAAGAAATTCTAGAGGGGAGGATAGATGCAAGAAATTCCTAGGAATGTTACAGAAATCAACATCCAGCCCCCCTCCCCACTCTGCTCCTTCCAAACCATCCCACCCAAAAAATGCCGTTTTGTGGGCTATTTTGGAAAGGAGTCCATGCCTGGGGAATTTTTGGCTGATGCTTATGGCTTTTAGAAGTTTCTGGGAGATCAGAGGAATAGAAACAGGAACCAGATGGGACTTCTAGCTGCTGGAAAGAAAGGAAGGGAAAAAAANATCCCTTGTTTAAAATGTGAAAAGCACTTGTTCACTTTTGGGGAGTTTCCCCTTTACCCTGGATTTCGTATTTAAAGTAATTTACCCCAGTTCCATGGTATTCTCTTAGGACTTTTATCCCTTTTGTTGTTGTTGCTAGGATCTTCTTTTTTTCTTTTGCAATAAAAACCAGTTTATTCTTAGGAGAATTTAAGCCTTTGCCTTACTAGATAAAAAGAAAATCAGCAGTTGGTTTTGTTCTTGCATCAGCCTCAACATCCCTTGGCCATTTACTTACTGAGTTTACCTCTGTGAGGCTGTAAAATACCAGAAAAAACACAGTGGTACTGGAGAGTAGATCAAAGATGGAGGCAGCTCTGAGCTGGCAAAACTAAGGTCATGTAGGTGCTATTTGAGGTAAATGGCCATCAAAGGGTGACTTGAACAATGCTGAAACGTTTGATAGACACAAACATGAACCTCAAATGCTTGGTGCCTGCAGTGACAAAACTTGTCAAACACAGTGTTGGATTTGTGCTGTCTTGACTGTTGGGTTTTGGGGCTGTGGATCCAAAAAACAGGCCTGGTCCAGTACCAAGCTCCACTTTATCAGACGTTGCCTCTGGAGCTAGTTTGTTTCTGGAAAACATCCCCCTGAACAGGGGCTAAGGAGCATTTTCCATCTCCTAAGTCCAAGCTGGACTCTGTGCTTGCAGTTGTGGTCCAGACATGATCTGATGCCCTGCTGTGACTGGGCTCATTTGTGCTTCATCCTCACAGCCTTTTCTTTCCAGGATGGTGGACAACAGGCGACCAGTGCATATGGGATATGTTACACAGTGCCCCCGCTCTACTCAGGAGAGTATGAAATCTTATTCCCCAGCTGGTAGAAAGGAAGTAAAGTGGATGCCACCTTGTAGATGAACATAATAACTGGATGTTATACTTGTAAGCTTTGACGCTAATTTTCTTTTAAGGGCTCTACTTTCAAGAAATTATTTTAATAGCTAATTATGTTTGTTTTTTTTTCCTTCTAGTTTTCCAGATATTTACTACTTCCTGGAAAAAAATGCACTCTTCCCAGGTTCCTATCTGGTTTTATAGTCTTCCTTTTCTTGATAATTGTTCCATATAATTTCTCATGCCCTCTGATCTCAAGCTGTTCCCGAGATAGGGTCATCAACACAAGGCAATGACCCTTGATAAACCTTCACCCATGGTTTGTAAATTGGTAATGAGAGGAAATCCGTCCCTGAGTCTAAATGTATAAACTGTATTTCTAGGAAACTGATTGGAGGCTCCATAAATAACATTAGGACTATACTGTGTGCTATGATACTTACTAGTGGTGATGCACAAAGTCAACTCTAGATATTTTAAGACACGATAGTTGATCTTTTGTTAACATTTTCAAATGTGCGTGCATTTGAACACATGGCTTTGGTTCCAAGGTTCATCACAGATGGACCTAACTAAGCCAGCTGCCTGAACCCTCTATTATGGTGACCAATTGATTAGATTAGTTTAAATTAAAAAATGCCCCAAAACGTAAGCCTTTGGGTTTGAGTGTCCAATTTGAGGTCTGACTTTTGTGGCTTTCTTTTTCCTTTGGCTAGGCTGGTCCAGCAGGATGTCCCTTATTAGAATGCTGCTCAGTTGTTGTTGTTCTTTGTGGTTCCAGTGAGCTGTTTTTTTCAGAAATGTCTGGAAGGGAAGAGACATAGGGGACTTGATTCTCAGGGTTTGTACAACAGCTTTTATTTCCCCCTTTTTTTTTCCCCCCTTTTAGCTTCTCATATGTCTGATGTGCAAGTGTTCTTAGGGGTGACATGCTGAGACTTTTAAAGCAAAGTGCTTACCACATGACTCAGGTGACTGCTGTCGTAGTTGAAGCCATATCATCTTAGGAATTTTGTTTTAATTCAGCTTCCAGCTCAAACAAAAGTCATCTGAGTAGGCAAGCTTTTACTGGTTTCACTTTGGCTTCCCACGTCGGTTTAATTTGGCCCATGTTTGCTCAAAATGTCTCCAGCTGTCTAGAAACTTGTTCCTAGCTTGCTGGAACATTCACAACCCTTTTGGCCAGCGTGACCTTAGTTAGAAAGGCTGCCTGTTGTTTATTTCAGACCTTTTTTACTAGCTCTATTATATATAAGATAGCTCATAATTGGAAGAGACAAATGCATCGGTTGTTGTCTTTGTATTTGCAGGTTATAAGTTACTGCTGTCCGCAATGGTCAGGCATGAGATCTGCCAGAGAGCACCACTTCATTTTGTTCCATGTTTTTGCTAATATTTTCTGTTATATTATCATTCTTTTTGTTTCTCAGTTGGTAAGCTTCCATGTGTTTCACACTGAGGACCAAAGTGTCAGAAGATTAAAGGACTGCCTTTTTGCCCAACTAATATGAATTGATGCTGAACTGTGCACCACTCAGAAAATGAAATGCCTTGTAAAGTATGTGGCTGGAAGGAGGCATTGAAAATCCATCACATTTGCATGACTAATTAGCTTATCCATTAGTAGTTATCCTTTTGTTTACTTGTAATGAGAATCTTCAAAGATTATTATTGGATATGCAGCTAATTTTTTCTTACATAATTTCTTCCATACCATCACTACTGTGATGTGTGCTTCTGTACCTTGACATGGATAATTCTCTCTTAGACCAGGTGTCCATCATCTGCAGGGTGCTGATCCAGCATCCATTAGTACAGAATGAACTGAGTGCCCACACAGTCCAGATTGTGTGTGAAACATCTTCTCTTTCCCCTGAAATAGGGTCTGATTTTTCTGAATTTTTGGCAAACAGAGCCCAGCATTGTTTCATGAGATGCAAGTGTTTCTGGGTATCAAGTCCTGGTTTTGGATCTTCCTTACTTATCAATGTTGAGAGGGTATGTGTTGTCTTCTCTAAAAAATGAAAGATCATCTTTAAATAGCTTCACAGGTTTCTGTATGTCCTGCAACTATTTAAATGTACTAATTTTGAGAGTGCCATGGTGTTAATGTTCATATGCCCGAAGCAGAATGTGAGAAGCATGTTTTGAAACATTGGAGCTTAAAAGTAAATTTCAGAGTGTTTCAGTGTTTGTTTGTTTTGATTTGTTTTGAAGTCCCTGCTATGCCATTCTCTTAGAAGGGTAAATAGAACTGAAAAAAAAAAAAAGGTTGATATGATAAACTTCTGACAGATCTTCCCAAAGAGATGGATTTGGTAGAGTTCTCTTCCTGTGCAACTCAACCAGGCATCTTGGTACAATTTCCTATTTTCTGGCATTCACAAACTTCCACTGGACATAAAAAACTTTACTACAAAAAGCCACAACATTTAAAAAGAAAAAAAATCCTTTTTGCCTGATGAGACCTTTATCTCTACAAGGAAGCAAATCTGCATTTGTGACCTAACCTGTCAGCTTTAAGAAAAATTATGTCTGAGTTTGATGTTGCTGTGGAAGCTGATTTTGCCAGCTCAGTGATATTTTTCCTTTGCCAAGAACCTACAGGATAGTGGTAGCTGGATGTATTTTGCCTGGAATCAAAGTTCCTGATGTGTTTTGGACTTCTGTTATCACTTACTTCAGACTGAACAGAAGGTGGGAACTGCTCTCCTCTCCAGGCATTTGTCCATCGTTTCTGTAAGTTTCCTATAAAGCTTATAGAAAATATCTCCGTTGTCTGGAGCACCTTCAGAGTGTTTGCTGCCTGGACAGTTAAAGCAGTGACATTTCCTTTGAAGAGTGACTAAATTTCTGTGGTGCTTTCTGTGCTTTGGTTCTCATAGGTTCCCCGAGCTGCAGTTTCACAAGCACAAATCAGGACAGCCTGGTCCGCTCCAGGGAGTGCATACCCCCAAGAGAGACAGAGAGGAGAGGACAACAGGTACAGCTCTGCTCCGGGAAAACCTGAACAGCCCCAGTTTGGTGAAGCCCACCCATCAGTCATCATCCTTTCAGTGCCCAGACAGCCCAAGGAAGAGTCGTGTCCCTACAGCTTGTGGTTAAGTGCTTTGCTGAACGGGGGCCAAGGTCCAGCGTGGAGCCACCCAGCTCCCCCCGACTCCCTCTTTGGCGCCGCACCGTGGAGCCGGCCCTCGGCTCGCACTGGAGGACGTTATGAAATCCTGGCCCTGACAGAGAGCAGATGCATTATTGGGAAGCCCTCGGGTCATGAGAGGGCTAATAGTCACATTCCTGGCTGGGATGGCGAAAGATTTACGCCGGGCGCTCGCTCGCCTCGCCCTGCACCAGGCTGGCTCCCTACTTCACCGGCCCCCTCGGCTTTAATTGTTGTGTTAATGGCCCTTTTATTTGAAGCAGATCCCCTGGCTTACAGAGGAGAATGTCATTATGTCGTATTTTAGATGTATTTACATTCTCCTTGCCACAGGGATAACGTTCTAATTATTTTCTATAGCTGACAGCACCAGCGTCTCTGGTATTAGGGACCCCTTAGCCCTGATTACATGGTCTGTTTTTCTTCAAATCGCCCACAAATGACAGTGTGGAGCAGGTTTATTATCAATTGACGTACCTTTGCTTAACGCAACTGGCTCCCGAAACAAATGTCCTGAAAAGATAATACATGTTTAAAGCATGTGTCTTCGCTTGCGTGAAGGCAGATGGGCTTAGAAGGTCAAGCCGAGGTTTGACCTCTCCTGACTCCTCAGACTTTGCCGCACTCCCCTGGCATGGGTACACGGAGGCAGCGCGGTGCTGCGTAGCGTTTCCCATGCAAACCATACCCAAAGGCCATCGAAGAAAAGACTGCTGTGAGTTTTATAACTATTGTGTCAAATGGTGGAAAATGACAGCATGGGAAGGGGATGGAGGTGCAGAGGAAAGGCAAAAGTAGAAGATATTTGTTTAGCTTTGCAATGAGGTGTCTAGAGGTACCGGAACCTGGTCTAGATGGTGGAGTCATGCCTGTGTGAAAAGTTGGGTTTTTTTAGGGGAGAAGAGGAGCCAGAGCTCCTCACCGGAGAGAGCTGTGCCACATGCAGTGGACTTCATGGACAGGGTGGTGAGAGATGCCTGGCAGCAGGGTGTGTGGGGCTGGTGGACAGAGGTTGGGGACCACATGGAGAAAAGAGCTGCAGTAGAAGACAAGACAGAAGAAGCCTGTCAGCTTGATGAGAGGAGGTGGGATGGGGACCATTGCAGAGCTGGAGATAAGAGTAGGGAGGGTGTCTTCAGAGAAAGGGGTGATGGTCAGGGGATTGCCCAGGGAGGTGCGGGAGTACACAGGAATAGGGACAGCAGTTGAGATAAGGAGAGTGAGAGACACAATTATTAGAACAGTATGAATTGATTTATCCTGAGTCATTTATTCATCAAATTTTCCCCATGAGATCTGAACAGACTGAAGTGGTTTCAAATGTTGTCATTATTTAGAACAATTCAACAAAATGTTTGTTGCTTTGAAAAACAGGGAGGGGTGAGGGCCGAAGAAAAGAAAGAAAAAAAGAAAGGAAAAATAAAAGTCTGGATGGTCTGGTTTGCCACATTTGAATCTTATTGCCAAATTGGGATGGGTCAAGAAAAAAAATCACTCTTTCTGTTCTCCAAGCAGGAGTTCCACTTACAAAGTTGCTTCTGGTGTGAGGGCTTACTTAAGCTCAGATGCAGTCTTCATGTGTATTCAAACATGAAACAACAAAAAGCAAGTATTTGTGCTAATGAAACCCTGTCAAGGAAATGTTTGTGCACTGGGACATCTCAACACAGAGACTATTTCTTTGCAAAATTCATGAGCATCTTCATAGAGACTTTTCTCCTTGCAGCTCTAGAAATTATTTTATAGTTGGAGCTTCTGGGCATGCAAGACAGTTTTAAAAGCAAGTAGAAGGGCAAGGACACTGCCCTGAGGGAAGTATAACTTGAGTCAGACCAAAGCAGAGTGAAAATTCTAGCTGTGTGGTACTAAAAAACAGAAGGTGGGCACTTTTGTTTGGAAAGCCAAGGATTTCACTAAGTTATTTCTTGTGTGTGTGTGTGTGTGTGTGTGTGTGTGTGTGTATGCATGGTTTCTGGAGCCAATTTTAGCCTTGGCTTGAAATAAGTGTCTCATTTCTTTCTGTTACATTGGAGCCTATCTGCAAGGTTCAGTGAAAGGTGGCAGGATGGTAGAGATCTCAAAGGTACTGTGTTTCTGTTTTGTTTTGTGAAAATAAAAATCCAGGTGGAGGAGTGGCAACCAAACTATTATTTCAACTGAAAGAAAAGCTTCTGCATGTGCAGAAACAGTATTAATTGTTTTCCAAATATCTGAAAGAGAGGAAACGAAGGATAGATGCTTTCTTGCAGCAATTGTGGCTACAGTTACTGGAGAAGTTTCCATCACAGCATGTACATGAGAGTTCTTTGTGTCATTTAGGACACAAAGTAGTTTAACCATGGGAACATGAAGTTCAGGAAAATAGGATTCTTGTTTCCACCTCTCTTGATTTTACCTGTTTGTTTTTCATTTACTCCTAAGCATTTGGTGGATGACAGTTTGGGGATGCTTCTTTCAGCTCAAAGAACAATGAATGAGCACAGCATCTCCTGTCTCTGCTGGAGAGTATTTTGTGGGTGGAGGTGTTAACGGGTCATAATCCAGTTGGCCACGGCACAAACAGGAGCTAGAGAGAGCAGAGTCACAATTTTCTCAACACTGTTTTTATGTTGGACTGAGTAATAGAACTAAGTATCTTCTACTTCATTTGGTCGATTTGATCAGTCTGTTGGTCTTGGTATGGAATGAGAAACGACAAAATATGGGACTAGTTCTGCACCAATGTCTACTTGTGGAGTTTCACCTGAGAGTTATTCAAGTATGTGTGTCCTGTGCAGATTTGCTACCCTGTGAATGTCTGAGCTGTAATGAGGTGAATGCTACCAGAAAGCAAAGGTTTAATTAACTCTGCTGTTTCAATAATTTCTTAAAGTGCATTTCAAATCACACACTTAATTTTTAAATCAGTCATCGATGCTGTGTTTGATGGTTACAGAAGTTGTGTGGTTTTCTTTATCTTTTCTTCTGAGAAGCCCCTGATCAGATGACTTAATTGTCAGAACATAGCACAAAAGACTAAATTGCAAGTACTCTGTGAATTATTAAAGGAGAAAATTATGAATAACTTAAAAGAGGAAATCTGTTCTAGAATTCTGTGTCATGTTAGCTAATTGTCCAGTGGCAGAAAGGAAAAGAAAGGCTAAATCAATTAGTTCAGCTTTTTTTTTTTTCCTTCTTTTTTTCTTTTCTTTCTTTCTTTTTTTTACCTGATAACTGTTGGATAGTTGTGCTTGGCAAAACAAATGTTAGTGTGAAGAGTTTGGGAGTTAGGTTCATTTTCTAAAATAAAAGTGACTGGATCACATCTCTAATTGATAGAAAAACAAGGTAATATGTTTCTGTGGGACTTTTCTCTGAGTGCATCACAAACTACACTGATACAGTGCTTTTCTGAAGGGGTCAATTATGTAGTACAACAGAAAGAGAAGAGGGGCTATAGTTTTGCCAGAACCACTGCAAGATTCTGGATATGCACACGAAGACATGCAGGAGCAGAAGTCTAGAAAAGTGTAGGATCCATAAATTACTTCTGGTGGAGCCCAGGAGTGACAGCACTGTCAGGAACCATGGTGTGGACAGACTCAGGGCACTATGGCTCTGCCACACAATGAATCTTCTTCTGTGCTCTGAGCACCATCATCATTACCACCACTCCTGTGGGGTCTTGGCTGGTGGAGACTCACAAGTCACACTTCTGCATGGAGCTCACTTTATCTTCATCAGGAGGTTGGAGGGCTGAGTCAGCCCTGCTGAGATTTGCACCAGTGGTTCCAGGAAGTCTGAGTATTTCAAACCTTAGGCTTAGACCTCTAATCATCCCCTTATCTAAACTGCCTAACATCTGAGTCTGCGATATTGAGTTGGAAATCTCACACAAACATGCTTTCCCCAGCGGCATTTCTGCGTTTGTTTGCCAGTGGAGCGCAGGACTACAGAAGGGCACAGAAGATTCAACTTTCAAACCAAAGGTTTAATCAAAGTTTTTCATGAAGGCCTAGTCCTTGTTTGCTTACTGCTTGCTGACAGCTGGAGAGTTTCACTCTTTGGGGCAGAAACCCAGAGTTAACACTCAGAAAGGCAAGAGTTGACCTTATTCGGCCATATGTTTAGAGGAACCCAGTTCTTTTAAATTAATTTCTGCATCTGCTGGGGATGGAAGGAAGGTCTTGATTACTTTCTTGTAACTTCTAAATAAATAGTCTCATCCTAAATGTCCTACTGCTCAATACATGCAGAAATTGTTTAAATTATCCAAGGTGGTTTTTTTCAAGCCAAGAATTCAAAGACAAATGTTGTGGGCTCCTACATCAGACCAGTATCTCTGAATCACTCCCCAGGTAAGTTTTTCAACCTCACTTGGCCATAAAGCGTAAAGAGCTCAGAGATAGGAAATTCTTGCAGGTTTTGTGAGAATAGCTGGTTGAATGGGGATGACTGGCTAAATTAACACCCCTATTAGGAAAAGGTTGCTGTGTTAATTCACTCCTTATCATACAGCTTAAGCAGAGGCTGAGTCATGGGGTAGGCAAAGGGCTTTCTGATGTTTCTCAGGTGTGGCAAAGCTCCAGTCAAAACTCTCACTTTATCAACTATCTCATTGTGCAGAGGCACCTTTAAAGAACAAACCAACCAGCTCTATTTGTTCTCCATCTCTCAGAGATCCTTGTTTATATGGCATTTTCAGTGATAACTTACTTCTGTGTGGAAGTTCTTCAACTTCTCTTTAGTCCTGTCATTGAAGGAAAGCAATATCCCAGAGCTTGATGATGCATTGAATGGGGTGATACAACATAAAGGAAACTATCCAGTTTTGTCCTCTAGTCAAGAAAGAGGACTGGTATAAATAATTCCTCACAAATTCAGTGCTTTGATATGTTTGGCTCCTTTCAGAGTATCTGTGAGCAGATGCATGATAAATTTCTCATTCTAACTGATTTTAGCAACTCTCTGGAGAAACTGACTGCTGTTTGCTGCCCATCTATAGTAGTTAAACCAGATTCCTCTGTTCTGATTTATCGGATAGAGTGACTGATGATGTTTGTAAATGTAAATTTTGAGTTTTGTCAAATTGTAGTGTGTAAAGCTTCAAAACAGTAATTTTCTATAAACAGTGCTGATTGAAAAAGTCCTGCCACTTGAATATCTGGTGAAGATGAATGCATGTTGCATGAAGAGTTGGCAAAGAGGCACGCATCTATAAACATACAGATACTATTCATGGAGATTCCTTTTATCATCTTTCCAGTTGTACAAACACAACACCACCGCCACCCCTGGCACTATTGCATTGTAAATTACCTTCCTTTTAAAAGCCTTCTCCCCTTAGTGCTTTTCATTCAGGAGATGGGAGAGCCCTGGTCTTTCTGTCTTCAGATCAAATACAAGCTGCAGGTTCTGGATATTCACCTGAATTATAGGAACCTCTGTGTTGTAGCTGTTTACTTGCTGTGATACATTTTCTTTTCTTGATTAACTAAGCTCTGAAAAGGCACATCTGTTTCAGCATTGCCCCCTCAAGGCAGTCCATCCACCCTCTGTTTTGTAGCATCTTTTTCTCCCACCTTTTCCTCACCTTACCCTTGGTGGCCTGCTGCATTATTTTTGTCTCGTGTTCAGGATTTGTGTTAGACTCCTGGAGCAGGGACTGTGTTGTGGTGGTTGCATATGAAAAGCTGTCTATTATGCAATGTGTATGAGAACTATTCAGGGACATGCAAGTGCTGCAGCCCATTTTGTGGCTGAAACCCCAAAGGCTGAGCTGATGGCTGTTTTTAGCTAGTTACAGAGAGCCTATCTACAGCCTCTTACAATGCTCCAAGATCTGGGTAACCTCAGTTTCTTATTAACTTTACTGGTATTCAGCATCCTCAGCACCAGGCAGGTTTGGTCCCCGGTAATGTACCAGCACCCTTTAGCATTTTAAATCCATGCACTCAATTCTAATATATTATATAATAATACAAATACTTCCATACAATAGTATATATTTTAATATATAATAATACTTTTAATAGAAACTGAACAGGACCATGGTTTGCAGTTAAAACAAATGCAAGATATTGTAATAAATTATCCTATTGCAGTCACAGCCTCCACAGCGTATTTCTCTCTATTATGCTGTCCAAGCACTGGAGGAGTTTATTGCATGGTTTACAATGTGGCATCCAAAAATCCTCTATAAATAGCTGTTGATTTGCACCTAGGAATCATTTTAGAGAGAAAGAAGAGCAGGAGCCCTAGGCTGATTCTTTGATCACGGGGGCCCTTAGGAACATGGGTGTTTCCCCAGCACCCTGGGCCAGAGCTGGCATCTCCGTGCAGCGCTCGCCGGGGCCGTGCCCTGCGGTCCTCTCGGCAGCAAAAGCAGCGAGGAGAGCTTCGCCCCGCGGTGGTGGTGTCTGCTGCTGTATTCTGCTCTCAGGCCTCTCTTGTCCTTTGAAGATTCCCCATTGTTTGGGCTATTAACATACTTTCAGGGTGGATGTTTATCTTTTTTGAAACTTTTACAGCAGGCACATTGTTAAAGAAAACCCGAAGAAGCTCTTTGCAAGCAAGCACCACCAGAGACCTTTGGTGAGCGTAATGCAACTTGGAGCAGCTCTTCCTTTTATTTGATCAGCTTCTAATACCTAACAGTTCTGTGAGTAAACATTTATAGATCAAATCAAAAGCTTGCAAAAGGAAGCACTCTCAATAGATTAGAAGCTAAACTGATCTAAATTAGAACAGATGCAGTGATAACCTTGCCTGGCTAAAAAGCATATACGATCGGTTGCACGCAGATAATTAAATGAATGAGCCCTTTTCTATTGAACAACTGATGTGCAATTGATAAACTTAATTAATAATTAACTTTTTAATTAAATATCAATTTAAAACAAGTGTGGTAATATGCCACTCGCATTTAATTTTGCTGGCTTTTCTTCATTAAAGAACCATCTTTAGGGTTACAGGTATCTGTTTAAGATGCCTCTGTGCACTGCACAGGGAATAAATGTGTCCACTGGGCACTTGCCAGTGAAGAGATAGTGATAAACAGCAGCAACCGGATACAAAGCCAGCATGCAACTTCAGAGTCAGAAGGAACTGCAGATAAATGGCACAGCCCTGGTTGCAGCTTTCTTAGCAGCAGAAGGCCTACCTGGGTTTATGCCCTTATTCACCCTTAAAAGAGGCACTAATGAATATAGAAGAGCCAAGCCCTTCTCATAACAACTCTTTAGGAAGAAGGTCCCAGCTTTATGAATGAAATGGCTGGATGAAGCCAAGGCTGACCATCTAAACCCTGGCCTGTGTTGAGGGAGAGATCCATCTGTTATTGCCTAACTTCAGCAAAACAATCCTGAATAAGTGAGGGAAAGCTGCGATCTTTTTGCATGTGTCTTGTGACATGATGCCTTAGTGCAATTCCTATTAGTGCTAATGGGATAATTGGCTCCCCGTGATGTGAACTCCCTATAATGCATCCACATAACTTGATTTGAGAGTGTAAATCCCATTAGCCTGAATGGTGATCTTTTCTGCCTCTAATTTACCCATTTGATCCCCCTCCCCCCGCAAGCACTAACAGCCGATCTCGCCTCCCTTTGAAAGCGATAAATAGGTATCTGACTTCCGCTAAGTAGTGTTTGCAAACGTGCTCGATGGCATCACACCTCCGGGTTGCTGCCCCTCTCTCTGCCCTTGCAAACATCTGTGCAAAGGGGATATTGCTGCAAGGCTGACAGTGAACCCCTCTTCTCATCTGGCTCCCCGGGGCAGCCCCAGCTCTCAACCACATGTGGCAGCTGTGTCTGCCCAGTGTGGTATGGCAGTGGGTGCGTAGAGCTCCCAGGTGATTTGGACACTCTCTGTTGGTGTGCGCAGTCAGATGCTGGCATTATGGCACCTGCTTGGCTGTCACTCTCGTCGGATACTGGACATTTGGAGACTATGAAGGAACACACCGCATTAATGAGCATAATGAGGGAGCTGATGGCTTCTTCGCTGCAGACTTTCACATCCATTGAGTCCATGCTTCATCGCAACTGTGCTCTTTCATTTCTCTCCTTTTTGCCTAGAGACCTCAGCTGTGATTTATACCTAAATACAACAAAAGAGACTTAAAGCAAGCAGTTCCTGCACAGCCTCGACATTGAGGGTGGTTCCTTCCACCTACCTAGTAAGCACAAGGAGCAAAGAAATATGCAGAAGGCAGGAAATTAGGTTTGCAAACTGGGAAAAAATTGTGAAAGGCTGCAAAAGCATTTCCACAAACCTTGTGCTTGCTAGTAACAAGGAGAAATATTTGAGCACTTCATTGAGGATGTAAGGAAACTTTTCCGCTGTGGTGGAGGATCTGAGTGAAGATTAAGGGTTGCTTTTTTTTGTTAATGTCTTGATTTGTTTCCAACTGAAATAAGTAGAGCAGATGATAAGCCAATGGGCTCTTGACTGTCATCCTGCAATATGGGGCTTGAAGCCAATTGGAAATGACTCCTCAGAAGGTACCATCGTGGACACAACACCAGACACCTATCCGGTCGTAATACACTGCCAATGAAAGGATGGTTTCTTTTCCTGCTCTGCCTCATAAGAGGATATTCTTGCTTCTCCACATGTGAAGGGAAGATGGGTCCCTCCCATGGGGAATGTTACTGCTGGCCACCACTTCCTTTCTGAAAGCCCCATTTGAAAAGGAGGAAATAGTTGGTGGAGGAAGTTCCTGAAAAGGAATCTTTCAAATCCTTATTTTTGTCAGTTTTTTTTCAGGGGACACCCAATATGATGGAAATAATTGGTGTGGCTGCTTCAAGTGATGGAAAAATTGCAGAAAACTGCCAAGGGTGTGACAGCAAGAAAACTGACTTATTCTCAATTTATTGTAAAGTATTTATCATCAACCCGTTTTGTATATTTTGCTTTCTTTTGTGTAATCTTATCATCACTGGGGTTGAAAACGATATAATTTTTGCTCCTTTGAGTAGTTGCCAAAAAAGCACTTACGTCGGAGTATTAGTGTATCATTTGGCTAGCACATCACATAATGGTTTTTTTACAGCAAGTATTTAACCGTGTTTTCATCCTGTGGGAAAGAATGATGGGTCTGTTTTGTAAAAATAAGACCTTGTGGCAATGTGGACATGCAAGAGATAGAAACATAATGCAACAAATTAGTTTCAACACACAGAAATGAAGTACTCCAGGCTCCATATACATTCATCAGTGCTGTTTTCTCTCTCTGTCTTTTGTCTCTCCTTTTTTCTCTTATTCTGAGATGTATTATTGGTTTGTACGGGAAAACTTTTGAAGCAGAAACTATTAGAATTCATCAAGCTCCATACCTGGTTTTGGCATGCAAAATATTATATATGTATACATACAGATGTTTGTGTATATGTATGTACACATATAGGTAAAAATAGTATTTATGAATGCATGTGTGTGAGAGAGACCAAGTAATTGTGGGTACCAAGCAGATATAATCAAATTCGTCCATTTTATGTGACTCGATGCAAGTTTGTGGTGTTATAGCAAGAACCAAATTAGCTTTGTTATAGGCTTGAAATGATGCTTTCGTTTTTAGCAGCAGCAACAGTATTGTGAAGCAGAAGAAAGCTGATCATTCTAATTTCATCACAAAATTAAACCTGGAGCAAAAAATAACTTGTCTTTTAGGTGCTTCAGAAATAATAAAGCAGTTAATCATTACAATTTCAGGTACTCCCATCAAATCTCTCCCAAATAGTTAAGTGAATTTCCCTATAACCTGAAACCCTTGAAAATCCTTTACAATCTTCATGGTTTGCAACATGCTACAATAATGATCACTGTCACCTCTGCTAGAAAAAAAAGTTGAAGTTGCTGTTTTAAAGTTCTCCCATTTCTGAACTGTATTCCTTATATTAAAATGTCCTAATGATTTGTGACTAAGATGTCCTTTCCCCTTTCCCCTTTCCTTTTTGTGTATGTAAAAGTTCACCAGGATATCTCTCAGCTTTTGCCAAGTAACTGTATAATTTGTTTGATGTCCACCTTTCTTCTCTTCAGCAGCCACTTACCCATTTGTGTAGTTCCATGCACGTTTGTATTTTGTCATGTCTGAATTCAGACCCAGAGTCTGGAGATGCCAAGTACGTGCCTAACTTTACTTATGCAATAACGAGTGGAGTTGAGCATATGGCTACATGGATCCTATGTAAAATAAAAAATGCCGTTCAGCAAATTTATTAAGGCTTTATAGTGAGTTATCATCAGTAGTTGCACTAAGATTCAGCTCAAAAGAAAGACATCATAGCAGATACTTAATGATGGAATAGTCTTTTTGTGTGTCCTCTCTTTGCTTGCTAATTTACAGCATTCCATAACTTCCAAATCATATATGAATTGCTCTCTGAAAGCCTTTCATCCTGAATGGTACTGGGAAACCATGCTGCTTGCTGGTGTGCTCAAAACCTGCCCTTTGGGTGCCCAGGCCATTCCATTGAATTAAGGGGTTTTATCATACAAGAACCTGCTTAGGGAGGGGTTCTCCAGACTTTGTGAAGTACTTCAGGACTATTCTGCTTTGAAAGACTGGAAAACCCCTGTTGCACTACCCATAAATGAGTCATTAGAAGAATGAGATGGAAGAGGGGTGATGAAGACTATCCTATGTGTCTGCAGATTCTCTAAGGAGGATGCATGAGCTATGGCTTGGGGGAGAAAGATGCAGCCAGTGTTTTCCTAAGCAGTTTGCTTTCCTAACCAGTCTTGCCTTAGGTGTGAACAGAGCTTCACCTTTCTTGTGCTGTGAGAAGAATGATTAAAAGCAAAGGAGAGACAGTGGTGAGTCAACAGTGACTAAAGAGCATGCATAAATTCCTAACAAATGGCTGGGGGGTGGCTATAAATAGCAGAAATATGAAGCAGCCTGATGTTACTTTGAGCAGCATTTTATCTTCACAAAGATGTCACCACTGTGTTATATCATTTCCTCTACAGATACGGTCATGGAAAAGTGAGGCCTTCCCATAATGGGACAGCACAAGCAGTTGGGATATTTTTCATGGCTGTCTTGGGAGTGTCATCAGCCATTGCAAAGAGTCGGGGTGGAAGGTGTAACTCGGGGAGAAGGGCTAATAAATGACCTTTGCAATAGTTCAATCTAGTCAAGCCCACCGAAATATAATAGGTTCAGGAGCTGCGTCCTGCCCGAAGGGTGTAACCAGGCAGTCAGGTAGATAGGAGCAAAGTTGCAACACTGGATTTATTTTTTGTTTGGTTGGTTTTTGTTTGTTTGTTTTTGAGGGCTTGTGTTATCCTTGATAACAATCGTGTTGGTATTTGGACAGAATGGCTCTGTTGGACACTGAGCCTGGCTCTCCCTGTGCTCTTCCATTACTGCTCTGTCAAAACCCCAGCATTTAGTTATTCTTACTTGAAATAAAATGCTCTGGCCTGGATACATCTCCTGGATTTTTAGGGTTTGGGTTTGTTTTTTGTGGTTTTTTTTTTTTTGGTTGGTTTTGTTTGGTTTTTTTTGGTTGATTGGTTGGTAGTTTTTGTTCTTAGTTTTGGGGTTTTTTTTTCCCCCGATACCTAAGCAGAAATACTGTGCTTCCAGCAGGGCTGAGCTTCTTCAGGATCCCCATCGTGTGCTGTGCCAGCCCTACATAAACTGCTGCTAAGCCCTGTTCCCTGCCAAACCCTCACCATGTGAACACCTTTCTCTGCCACTGGGCCAGATCCTGTGCAAACTCCAAACACATGAAGCCTGAATGCAGCAGTGACCATCGCCACAGGGCTACACACATCCCCAGCCTTCCTTGTAAACAACTACAGAATAAATGTCTTATGCAGAAAGACGATTAAATAAAATTCAAGCTTCTAAAAGAAGCCCTATTTAGTTGAGGGTTTTGGTTTTGGTTTTCTAGAGAAACACCCTCTTACCCTCAGTGAATTCATACTGCTTTTTAGAAAATATGCTCTTTTGCAGGACTTTACAAGATGGCAGGAGCCGAAGGACTGCGAGGAGTCTTGTGTTGCAGTCAGAGTTCAAAAAGGTGAGTTCCCTCGAGAGAGAAAGATTGGTTTTCTTGTTTAATGCTGTCTCTTGTTTAAACTTAGGGGTTTGAATGGCCCATTTCTTTTTTCTCCTATTTCTTCTAAATACATTTATCTTCATGTCTGAAATATTTTGTGAAGTTTACTTTTCTATCCCTGTAAAGGACATTTTCTACCCAAGTTCTTGTTTCTGGTGTTTCCCAACTATAACTGCAGAGATGTAAGAGAAAGAACATGCATTTTCACAAAGCTGTCATCTGACATGAAGTTATGGTAAATGTATTTGCTCTGCTTGTTCCCTCTTTTTATATTGACTTTCCGTTAATATCCTGGCATACACATACATATATATGTATATGAATGACTGGCAACAGATAAAATAGGCTAATGGTAGAGAATGTTGAGGGGTGACGGCCAGTTTTTAACTCTTTTTAACATGTTTTTCTAAACTTTCTGATCACCATGTTTTTCTAAACTTTCTGATCACCGAAGTGGGTATAAACAAGCATGTGACAGGTATATTCTTTCAGAGCCAGATGAAGGCTTTAAATGTCAGTTTTCAGATGACAAATGCTGCAAGGAGTGATGCAAGTGATGAAAATTAGTTGCAGAAAATTAAAAAATGTATCCAAAACCACTGCAGACTCTTTACTTGTTGTTTGCAGGGAGAAATAATTTAATCCAAATGATTTGTCCAGTTGCTGAAGGAGAGCTAACAGGGTGTCTGGACTCGTGTACTAGTTTGGTTACAGCTATAGCTATGAAGAGTACAATGCAGAAAAGCTGGGTTTTTTTAGAGGGAAGCATAAGCAATTTGTGAGTTGTTATATTCCTTTCTTGACATTTCCGAACCAGCACTACCAAACATCGGAGCCATTGCTCTCCGCGGAGAGCAAATAAGGCTGGTCAATGGGATGGGGCAAGGCGTGCTGCTGCACAGGGCTGGGGCTATGTGCATCCCATGCAAGGGAGTCAGGAGAGCTTCTCATGGTCCCCTCTACTGCAATACAGCAAGCTACTATGATCTTTTCCTGGGAAAGGGGACAGGGATGGTGGGAAGTGCTTGGAGGGTTTTTGGCACTGCCTCTTCAAGGACTGCGTGGGTCTGCTGGCACTGCTGGTGATCTGCGTGCTCCAGCCTCACCACCTGTGCTGGTAAGAAAAGGCTTTTCCAGTCTAAAAATAAGCATCTGGTGTCTGGAGTCTGTCTGTGGGAGCATGGTGTCTGATATGTAATTTGAACTTGATTGCAAGGGCCTCATAGCCTCTCCTGCAGTCAGTGCTGCCATCCTGGATCCAGCTCCCCTCTCCCCCAGGTGACCAGGCTGTTTGTAACACTGGGCTCCAGCATGCCCCAGCCTTGGTCCAGGTATGCTGCAGCCTCCTACCCCCCAGCAGGGGAGTGACTGGGCAGAGATGACTCGTGGCACATTATCCTCTGCTTTGCATCGAGCTACTGAAACCTATTTGTTTGGCAACCGCCTAAACTTGACAGAGATGAGAATGAGCAAGGGAAGGGAGAGACCTGTTATTTCCAAGGGTGAATCAACTGCAAACGCTTGGTTTACTGCAGACACCTTTGGAAAAGCTGTTGGTGTCTTGGGATGCTGCTGTTATGAGTGGGGACAACTTGGAAATTCATTTCTGGATCTTATCTTACTTGCTTGGAAAAAATTTGCTCTGCAGTGCTTGACCAGAAAATCACAAGGAGATTTTTTTCCTTGCATGTTGCTTATGTGTGATGGATGAGACCTTTCCTGGTCCAGACTTGTGATGCAGTCATTTAATTAGAAGAAAAATGGTACTAACAGGGACATGAGTCAATGAGGTTTGGTGTTGATCTCATCACCAAAATGCTGATGCACAACAACACTGTAACACCATTCATGAGGCTGGCTGCAGAGGGTCTCCATGTAACCTGGGTAATCTATGTCCATCTTGGTCCCATTTTATAGCATGGAAATCAGAGTGGTTTTGGAATATGTAGTTGGAAAATCAGGTGCAGCATTGATCCAGTTTCCATTTTATCCAAATAGCCAGATCTCAGAGAGAGGGGATCCAACGGAAACATGTTTGGCAGGCAACAAGAAGAGGCCCAGTCAAATTTCTCCAACACCAACAAACTTCCCCAGCCTTCCATATAGTTCAGAACCATCTCTCCAACTCAGGGACCCCCTTGGCTATGGGTTTTCTGTGTCACAAAGGCTGGCTCTGACAAACATTTTTAGAATCACCATCTGTCAGCTTTTCCTTCAGGGATCCCCATTTACAATAGCTTGTATCCAGGCCATGTGCAAATCCCACTGGGCTGAAACTTGGCCTTGTGCAAAGTTGGCCTGGATGCGATTAACAAACACAAAATTTATTCAATTTAGTTTGGCCAAAAATATAAGATTCTTTTGTTGCAGATGCTGAAGTTTAGATGCCTTTCCAAACTTATCAAGGACAAGGGAACTACTTTGGAGGAAATAACAGCCAATCCCAAAGTCATCCTAGAATTGAAATTGAACTGGAAACCTACGCATCAAGTAGTTTGTGAACTTTAGAAATCGAATTCTTTTTTCCTGATTAATTTTTGCTGCTGTCTCGGAACTTCATTGCTCTAGCTGCTGTCTAGACTGAAACACTGCAACATCAGAAGAATAAAACTAGCATTTGCAGCATCTAGGGAGGCCTGGCAGGAAGTCTCAGAGATCTCCTGGGAATTTTTCAGTTCCAGGAGATTTGGAGAAATGTCGGACCCAAATCCCAGAGTTGGAAGGTTAGAGCTGTCATGGAAGCATGTTTAAATTGCTTTGGTCTGGGGCTCTGGCTGGAAATATTGTAAGATCAGGATCTGTCTCTCTTGATTGTTCATCCAGGCTCTCCATTTTGTAGGTCTTATCTGCCAGACTCAAGCATGATAAACCTCATAGTGCCTGATTTTTCTGCCTCAAAAAGATGAAGGGTTGAGTCAGTCCTGCATTCACATCGTTGTTTCACAGTTCCCACAAAAGCGCAAGACCGCTTAATTTATTCTCATCCTCCATACAAGTACTTTGATTATAAAACAGAATTAATATCTAGGATGCATGCTTTCTTCAAGCACTCTTAGTCCCTGTCTACTCCATTGAGCCCTGGTCCAGGGAGGTTGCAATACTTCTACCTGAGCTTCAGGGTGGGGTGAGGAGCTGAAGGAGAGGTCATCTGCATGTATTTAGCCAACCCACCTTGCCAATAGAGGATGGTGAACAGAGCAAGAGTGATAAACCCACCCAGCACCCTCTGCAGCAGCCAGGCCCGGTGCTGTCAGAGTAGTTAGTATGCTGGGGCTGTGTGATTCCTCTGCCATCTTCATTCACCTTAGAAATGTGGAGTTTGAATGGTTTATCTCTATTAATCACCAGCTCAAAAAGCTTTGTGCACCAAGGGCCGCAGATAATTAACTTCACTATACTGCTTGTCTTATCAGTATCAACCTCTTGTCCTCCTGTGAAATAGTTAAAACCATCAGCCCCTTTTTACTTTTCCATTTAACTCTAATGCTTTAACACTGATGTTCTAAATAGCCCTGTGATTCATACTTATTAGACAAACCTTTCTTTCTGCATCTCTTATATTTTTTGATAATTGGCCATGTACATTTCTAAGGGGCTCAACAGCTTTTCATGCCACTATACTAATAATTAAAGGTTTCTCAAAGACTTTCAGATTTCTCTTTACTTTCTTTTCTTTGATAAGTATAATTTGCTGTTCAACTGGGGAAGTGGGGGAGAAAAATGGTAGTAGCAATAGGCTGAGTGCATAGGAAAAGGTTTTGTTTAACTAAATTCTCTCATTTTAAACAAATCTTCATTGTTGTCCCTTCTCTTTCTGGAGCTCCCCTCCTTCTCACACTGTAAAATGCTGTAACAGTCTAGTGAGAGGAAAGGAGGACACAGGATGGGAACAGAGACATGGTGGAGGTAGGATGGTTATGGAGGCTCTGTTCTTCTCGATGCTGCTTAGTTTAGCCCCTTTCTAATGAGGCTCATCCTCACCACTCATTTTGCCCCAGGAGCTGATCTGGGGTTAAGTCCCTGCTCTGCTGGGGATGGTGGCACAAGGTTGCAGTGCCTGGCTGTGCTAGCAGGATCTAAGTGCAGGTGTTTGTGCACCTGATGCTTATGCTATCCAGAAGCATTTTGCCATTTTCTGTGGTTTTATCCTCTGCCTGTCTCTCCCACAAGTTCTCCTCGGAGTCCCTGTTCCTGAGAGCTTTCCTCCTTCTTCCACTTACATTACTTGAGCTTTCCTCCTCTTTTTCTTTTTTCTTTTTTTTTCCTTTTTCTTTTTTTTTTTCTTTTTTTTTTCCTGTCTTTTGTCTTTTGTCATTTCTCTTTCCTTCTTCTTTCCTTTCTTTCCTTTCTTTCCTTTCTTTCCTTTCTTTCCTTTCTTTTTCTTTCTTTTTCTTTCTTTTTCTTTCTTTTTCTTTCTTTTTCTTTCTNTTCTTCTTTTTTTTCTTTTTACTTTTTTCTTTCTTTTTTCTTTTTTTCTTTTCTTTTTTTTTCTTTTTTTTCTTTTTCTTTTTTTCTTTATTTTTTTTCTCTCTCCAGTTCTCATTGGTCTTTAGGTCCATTCACTCTCATCTCACTTCTTCCATGCTCCCTGTTCAGAGATCCTATCAAGGGAGTGACACAGATGGGTGCTGTGCTTGACTCAACTGACAGAGCCATCCTGTATGGAGAATAGCCCAAAGGGCTGCCCAGGGACACTGTCCTGCATCTGCAGATGATAAAGAGGGTTTTAGACAACTTACTGGTCCTTCTCTCAGCCATGGTGAGTTCCACTGTGCAAACAGAGGGAGGATGATGGGTTGGGAAGAGCCTTGTTACTGCCATGGCCATCCCTGCTTCCCTAGATACTGCCTGCCTCAGGAGGGGTGTTTTGAAAATCTTTGAGGTATGGAGGGAAAATGGGATCTGCAATACAAAAACTCTGTTGCTCTGACAGATCATATGGCTCCATTCACATAGGTAAGGACATTTATTGCTCAGAGGACCCAATGCCCTTGGTCTTCACTACAGCCACTGTGAAAAGTATTAATAGTTCTCATTCTGATTTTTAAATTAATTCACTCCAACTGCCCATCTCTTTCCATGTACATAGATCCAACTGCCATTAATGTTTTTGTGGGTCATATGCTACTGTACATACCTAAACCACAGCTCCCAGAGTCACGAGATGGGAGGCACTTTAGCTTTCCATCAAAACAAAACATTTATGCAGTTCAGCAGAGAAAGATGGAAGTGTGACCCCAGTGCTCTAAAATTATACAGAGAAAAATTTCCAGCACTGTGTGTTAAGACTTGTGATTTTTACAACACCTCTTGATGTGGGGAAGAGGTGGGAGCAAAGGGAAGAGAGAAGAGCTCATCCAAAGTTTTTGACTGTTGTATATGGGGAACATGGTGTTGCAGTCCTCCAGTCAATGAGCAGTGACTGTTTCTTATCAGTGCTAGCACTGAATTGCAAAACAAGTTCATGCAGAAGTCATTCAGTTATTTTTTGAGTAAAGAATTCACATAACCTGTGATCTATTCCAGGATTTTTCTCCAATGGGGAAAGAGGAAGAAAAGGGCTGATGGTGCCTCTGTTGTGAATAATTCATCCTATCCTACCAGTGTGGGTGCTAGGTGACCCCTTTTCTTAGCTCCCACTAGGGTTGGGGAGGAGTGTGAGATGCCTCCCATATCTCCGTTAGCTGCTGGGGGTTAATAGGGGCACTCAACACACACAAGCACACTCTAAGCAGGGTCAGAGGGCAGCCAGCACATTGTGACCTAAAATTTGACAGCTTTTACTCATTTCATGTTAGGTGACCCCATTCCTCTTTGGCCAACTGCCTTGCCCAGTGCCCGTGCCTGGGGTGCATGCTGTTACGGGAGTGTGGCCAGTCCCCTCTGAGCACAGGGGACAGCAGTGACCTCCTGCACAAATCCACTCTTCTCTCTTATATTCAGTATCCTAAATTCGAACCAAGTATCACAAGGGGAAATAAAAAGCAGCAGTGGCTGTTGAACGACTGGCCCCTGCCTCTCTGCCATCTCAAACAGGACAGTTTGGAGATGCTTAATTACAGATAATTTGCATTTTAACCCACCAGGTCCTGCTGCTGTGTTGCAGGATGACAAACCATTCCAGCTCACCACAGGGCCCTGGCAGCATCCAGGCTGCTGAAGCACCAGCGACCTGACCCTGATCATCCCCATGTGTCACCGTCTGTCCCATCCAGGGATTTATTTTTGGTAACTACGATGCAAATAGTAGTAATATCACTTCTTGAGCTCCAAACAGCATCCCTGGGAGTTCTCACTGAAGCTTCAGTTTTCTCTCCTTCTCCTGAGACAAGTCTTTGAGGGCAATTCTCTTATCTCTTCTTGTTTTGTTTTGGTATGTTATGCAGCATTGCATCTGGAGGTGTCTCTCCTCTTTCTTCCTTTCCAGTTGTCTGTCTCCCTACATCACTTTGTCACCCTCAGCTGCTTGTTAGTCTTTCTGATTTCCTCCTCCTTCTCCTAGATGGTCCATTCATCATTTTTCCTCAGTAGTCCATGCTTCTTTCTCTCCCACTTCTTTTCTGTCTCTTGTTTCTCCCTCCTTTCTCTCTTCCGTTTTTTCCCCCTAGTGTCGGAACTTCTTTCTTTGATTCCCCCCTCCCTCCACCTCCCACCCTTTATAGTGCTGTTATCTGCGATTTTGGCAAAGAGCACATTTATTGGGGAGGAATATCCCCATGGCAACGCAGCAGATGGTGACTTTTGATTAGCTTGGCTTTTTTTTTTTCCCCCCGACTGCCAAATCACAATCCGTCTTTGAAATTAAATCAGGCTGTGATAGCATCAGTTGTTCTGGAGAGGGGACGAGAGAGAAACAAGACTGAAGTATTACAGCGGGAGCCAGGATGTAATGCAAATTTGTGGTTTTTAACCCCAGCAATAAAAACCCCTGTTCATTCTGGGAGCAGGAGGAACCACAAGAGAGGGAATAATAAAATAAAAAAATAAGATTAAAAAAAAACATTATCACCCCATGGGCCTCCTCACTTTGACCACGCTGGAGAGCATGTTTCTGTAACACTGATGTCGCTCTTTGCCAAGTCACTTGGTGCTGCTGGGCCTCTTTCTGCAGCTGCTTAAACACCATTGAGGATTCTCTCATGTCATGGGTGGTGGGGAGAGGCCAAGCCCTCAGCTGAGCAATTCAAGCAGCAATTTATTTATAGGGGTGCAGTACCCAGAGTGGGAAGGAAAGTGTTAGCAAATAGCAGGAGGGAAGGAAAGCAAGCAGCTCCTTGGAAGGCATTGGAGGAAAGTGAGTGGAATTCAGGGTAAAGTGAGGAAGTGGTGGAGGAGGTGGAAAGGGTGGATGGCATCACTGAGCCAAGATGCCAAGTGATCAAGGGCATGGGAAAGCGTAATGGCACCAGGGAGTTCTGAGCCTGGGGAAGGAAGGGCACAAAGTTCTGCCAGCCACGAAGAGAAAGTTACAGGGCACAGCCCCATGGAAGATGGGAAAGCAGATACTGAAGTCAAACAGAAAAGAACTTTCTTGAATGCTTCAGAAGTGGGTGGTATTCAAGTCCCATAAGCTTCTTTGCCTGGTGCTTTTTGGAGGGTGACCAAAGGTGAATGCAATTGAGTGCTAATCATAGCCAAAGATAAAGGAGGGCTTGAAAATGAAAGCTGCAGAGAGCAGATGACTAATGGCCTAGCAATTTCATGGGAACTGACGCCTTGTCTCAGACTGCTATCTCCAGTTATTAATGTTCACCATACAGGAGTTTAGAAAGTGCTTGTCTGGTCTCAGTGCTGTCTCCTTTGGATACAGTGAGTTTAGCAGTTACAGCTAAAGGTAAATAAAGGGTCATGTTCAGGCTTGGTGAGATTCAGCTGAGATGATGAAGTTTCATCAGAACCAAAATGCCTCGAGGGTTAATAACCTTTCCCACCTGGGGTTGTAGCATGTGTATTTGCTGGTACTGTGGAGAGCAAACACTTATGAGCACTTGGTATACTTCATAAAAGCCTTGAGATACTCAAACTGTGACAGTAGGCTCTCTTTTGTCTTTGCAAAGAGGCTCTAACTTTCTATAACATAGCCTTCTAAAAGGTGCTGCTTCTGGAGGGGCTCCGATCTTAATGTAGGATTCAAAGCTGCACTCTTCTGCAGGAATGGGATTCTCTATGGGATTGTCCTGTCCCTTACATTAAGAGAAATAATAGAAAAGCTCCCACTATGCTTCCTGAAAAACAGTCCATATTCTCTTGCTCACTAGGATCTATGGGTCACCACCATGTCTCTCCTGCTGTTTATTTAGTAAAACTAGTGCTTTTCCCTGTTCTGCTCCAGGGGACTCTCTGGGCTGTCTTAAGTTCTTCCAGGATAAGCTCCCTGGCCAATAGATAAAATTCTGCTGAAGATGTTGTTCCTTCTGTTGGAGAACTTGGTTCAGGAGTGTTTTGTGTATGGCATGTGTTAGATCTGATGTTGTTTGAGGAAAAGATAAGTTTTTGGTGCAGGAGATAAACCAAGTAGGTATGCCACTGGAGCTTAATGACTAAAAGGTATCTTGGGACGTAATTCTTCCCTGTGAGACGCAAGCACGAGGGAGAGCTCCAGTCTGCAGGGGTTCACATGTTGGTGGAAGGCAGCAGATAAATGTTCCAGGAGCACAGTGGGATCTCAGATGGTTAGTCAGGGGGCCTAACCCATGGTTCATTCTGTTAAAGATGGTAATCCTAGTTTAGACAAGAATTTGTATCTATTGGGTGCTGCTTCTCCCTGTTTTGGTCAGATTGCCACTTGGTTTCATGACTCAGCCACCTTGCCAGTGTCTCTCTGCCCCCAGATCTCTCTTACCCTTGCTCACAACTCTCCTTACCCTCCAGAAGCACCTTGCAACCATGCTCTTCTTTTCCCTTGCATTCAGTCCCTGGGGGCCTGGTTGGCATCCAATGTGCCTTGCTGTAGGAACCAGACATCATATACCTATGTGTTTGCTCTGCCCTCTGGTACCATCATGCCCCATCTGGTAGCCTCCAGCAGGGTGTGGGAGCTGCCAATGGATGAAAGCCAGACCTGCCCTGTCCCTTGCCCTGTACTCTGCCCCTGCAGCTCATCCCATTCACACAGCATACGTGTTCCGAGTGGTTCCAGCACAGCAAGCATGGCACCCACAGGGCTGGGATCCAGTCCGTAGAGCTGCACAAAACAAACCGGCTGTGACACCATGGCAGAGCACTCAAGCCTCTCCATCTTGACACCACATCATTATATATTGATGCCATGACACCAGTGCTCAAAATAGAATCAAGACAATTTGATTTCCTGCAGATCTCAGGATGGGGTCATAAAAACAGAGACTGTTCTGGAGAAATGGGATAGGGTGGAAATGTTTATAGTGACATCACAGCCACTTCCATGCCAATGGCCTCCTACTGCTGCAAACATGTGATTGTGATTTTGCTGCACGCTCCATCAGAAAAGAGCTAGGCTAGGCTGGCCAGGGAGGGAGAGAGAGGGAGGAGAAGGGGTGGAAATATTCTGTTCTTGCATCTCAATTCAAATATCTGACAATAACCTCGTAGCCCAGGGTGCTGACTGATCAGGAGTAGAAGTAGGACTGTGGAGCTGAGATGGCTACCAGATCAATGGAGCTCAAGAGGTTGTGACAACCTGACTGGGGCCTCTGATTTTACTGTGGAGGATCCTGATTTACATTGGGGTGCTTTACTGGGGAGTTGGGTGGTCTCGTTGTGCTCACTTTTCCTCACTGGTCCCATTTACTTTTAACGTCACTTTTCTTGGCAAGAAAAGGTTGCAAGCCTGAAATATGGCTGTAAAAGTCACTGAATGTTGTTGGTTTTTAGGAGTTCCCATTATAGAGAGGAACAGGTCTCTGTGTTGGAGTTTCACCCAGAATACAGGGAGAAGCAAGGAGGGATTTAAGTAGCCGGAGGTAGAGGAGGAAAGAAGGAAGAAAAGAGAGGAGGGAAAAAAAAAAAGGGAGATAAAAAAGAAAAAAACAACCCACACCCAAACAGAAGTCAACTCAGAAAACAAAACTAGTTTGTGCCTGTGGACATTGCAGGAGGAAATTTCATGTCTGTCAAAGTCTGTCACCCCACAAAAATCACCAATGACTACAAAACTCATATTGGTAGCAAAGACTTTCCTGAGAAACAGCAAGCAGAGATCAGCCCTGGCTGTTTACTGCATTTGTAACCATGGGGGGCTGTGGAGAGGAGCAGTGTCTGCAGGGGGGATAGGGGAGTGAGGGATCCAGCTAATGCACCTGTCTATTAGATTAGGCTGTCAAAAACCTGAACTGCTTCCATCACTGTCCGAGAAGAGATTCTCACTCCTGCTTAATGGGATGGCAGTCCTGTTGTTGCCACTCCAGGGAGAGGGGCCACTGCCACCACAGTGTGCAGCAGGCTGTGAGTTTAAAATCCTATTAGGCAGAGACTAACAGTTGCAAAAAGAAAGCAGGTATCCCCTAGTGGGGATTTAAAGATGTTTAGACATAATTGGATTTTCCAAGCAGATGTCATTATTGTTAAACAGTTGCCCACTTGATATGTTCAAGTTGTTGGCTGTAATTGCTAAAATTAGCAGGTCTGCATAGAGCAAAGGTCAGTCGGTTAATATTGTGATTTAGTATTTTATGAAGTAATTCCAAATGCTTTTATGTATGTTTTTGTTTTTGCAGCCTAAGCCCACATTAAAGTAGTTGTGGGGTCTGTTAATAAAATAATGACTCAGCCTCTCCACACAGGCTGCTGGCCGGGCTCAAGCTGCCTCCACTCCCTGCTCTTCCCAGTGCCGCAGGCTGGCCACAGCCACGCTCTTGGGTTTGGTGCCCCAGTCAAATGGGAGGCTTTGAGCTGCCTCTCAGTGTGATGTGTTCAAGTAGAGCTGGTGCTTGAAATTGTTGTGTTGTGTCCGGTAGTGGCTGGAAGAATGAGGGGCTGGTTTGCATCAGCAGCTGAGCAAGAGGCTCTGCAGCTGGTACCTGTGGTCCTTGTAGGTGGATCAACTGCACAGGCAAGAGCATGCAAGCACCTTGCCGTGAACACACCTGAAAGACACACCAATGACCAGACAAGTTCCCAAAATACAGCTCTTTAGGGGGAAGATGCATTTCTGGAAGAGGAACAGTGAGTTGGAACTAGGTGAGACAAAGGCTCATAGGTTGTGCTGTGGCTGGACATCTTCTGCTGCCTCTTCAGGTGTTGCAGCTGCTAAACAGCATGAGAAAACGCTTTCAAAACCTTCTTGAAGGTGTTAGTGCTTCACTGGCAGACTCAGTGTTAATTCGATCCCATGTTCTGAGACAGACAAGGTGTTTCTTCCAAGGTAGGGTTTGCTGGAGTTTGTTTACCTTTCTCTGTAACAGAGACACAACACATTTCCATGGGTGGTTTGGGAATACCTGGCAGATTTCTTGCTATTGAAGGAATGCAGGACTTTGCTAACACAGTCTGACCTACCCTCTTCCCACCAGAACTTTATGGTTGGGGTTTTTTTTTAAATCTCAGATCTTAACTCAGATCTTAATTTTTTTAAATCTCAGATCTTAACTCAGAGAAAGTACTGCAGTGCACCAGGAGATGTGGAAGAGGATCTGTAGGTTGTCTGGGACCCAGTGCTGTGAGTCCTAGGTAAGCTTTCCTTATCCATATTCTCATATTCCTAACAGCAAGTTTTGGTACATGCAGCTGGTAGAGCTGCCCCAGGAGCTCTCTACTGCTGCAAGCAGCAATGGAAATGCTGTGATCCAGAGACATGAAAATGAAGGTCTTGCTCTTAGATGCTGACTTAGACATTGATACAAGAGAGGGAACGCTGACCCAAGATAGGACAGGTCTAAGATGTGTGTAGACCTACATATCTTGATCTCAGATGCGTACATGAAAATATCTTGTCCCCCATTAGAGATGAAACTGAAGTAAAGTTCTATCCCTAGCAAGTTGAAAAGGTAGAGTAGCTGGGAATTGAACTCTGGTCCTGGTTTCAATATGTGTTACTTTGACCAAAGACAATTTCAGCTTCTGATCCAAAATGTGCAGTTTGGTTTTTCATTGATTTAGGCTTTTTTTTACCTTGAACTTCCTCCAGAGTAGAATAAGGTAGATTCAAGAAACCATCTCGCGTGGACATACTCTCATAGAAGGAGTATTGATAGAATTATCTACTTTTGCTTGCTCTGACCAAAGTAACCTTTCCGTACCAAGCACCTTAAATCTTTGCAATCCGCAGAGTCTCAGTGTCTGCAGGACTGCTGGTGGCTCACAAACTCTGGAGGAGCAGCAGATGTGGTTTGTCCCTGCACTGAGGTTTTTCCGAGCTCCCATCACTGTTGGCCTCCCTCTGTGAACTCATGAGGCACTTAGTCTTCTTGCCTACCAATGCTGTCTCTTTTCCTTACTGGGAGAGGGACTCACAGGGACTTAACAGCCCTTCAAATAATAAATATAGCTTTGTTCTGTTTTTCCAAACTGATCATGGCATCAGTTGCTAAGAAAGATGATTTCAGATACATTTTTCTTTCAAAAGTAGGTTTGGATTAAGGGGTGGCAGTATTCTGGCTAATTTAACTTACTGTTTAATGTTCAGAGTCCTTTACTAGTATCGCTACCTCACAATATCCTTCAAAGCCCGGGAGTCTGTTATTCCCATTTTACAGTAGAGGAAACAGATGCAAAGAAAGACCTGCCCAAATGCAGGCAGCACTTGCAATCTGGATTAGAGTGAAAATGTCCCTGAAAGCTAGTTCCAGTCTCCAGGGAGACATCAGTGGGCAGCACAAGCTGGGAAACTCGAGGGGATGTAGCGTGGGACCAAAAATAAGAGGCATGTAGGATTTAAAATGCCTAAGGTGTTCTGGCCAAGCAAGAAACAAGGCTCAGCAGTTCATGTCATTACAGGGGAGGGCAGAAACATGGGGACTGCAGAAACATGGGGACTGCATTCCTTAGCTCAGTAGAGGACGAAAGCAGCATGATGGCAGACTGTGCAAGAAATGTGTTGTGAACTGTGCAAGCAGCTGTTAGCAAGACAATATGGATGGTAAAGTTTTGCACAAAGAGGGAGCTAAACTCAGTCCCCTGGAATCTGTTTGCCCATGGGTTGAATTTAGCTCTTTTTTGTTTGAACTACTCCGAGTATAAAGAGACCACAGGTTGTCCCAGTCCAAGAGCTAAAATCACCTCCTCCCTGCTCGGTTTCAGCCCCAGAGTCTCTGGTCATAATTTGCAGGGCCTTCCTTTGACTTTTCCTATGCCAGTACCTCTCCTCTTGGCACTACATGACCTGCTGAACCTTCCCCACTTTTTTGACCACGTACAAATTTTTTTTTCAATGAGTATGTATCTTCTCATACACCGAAGGCAAGATATTTTTCCTCATCCTCATGTATAAGGTTCACACAAGTCTTTATTCTTCCAGCTAGCAGACTTCCAGATTGGCATTTCAAGGAATGGGAAGAGAACCTATAGTTTGTCACAGAACATTCTTAGCTGTCCATCAACCAACCTGTCTCCTTTTGCTCTATTAATCACCTTGGTCTCTTTGGCAAACCATAAGGTTGCACTCATGTATATCTATTATAACTCTTTACAGAACAAGCACAATCTGTCACCTTACACAGGGCTAGTAGAGTCCCACTCCTTAGTTTAGTATAACTCCATATATTTACCTGGGAAGTATTTGTTTCCAGACATTGAAAAGTCTGCATCAGTTGTGCCATGAACACAGCGTTCATTAATACTGCTTGTAGTAGGTCCCACCCATTGAGCAGTGAGAGCACATCACACAGCTTGCAGTTAATCCATGTACTGGAGGACACTACAATTTCAGGTAGTCTTTCCTGTTCATTGTCACGAACTTCAGCTGGTCATCTTCTTCCGCTTCTGTTCTCTCCTGCCCATTCCTGATGATTTTCCAGGTGGTGATCTTCTTTCCTGATGACTTCAGTAGTGGTTAACACTGAACTGACAGTGTGTGGCCCATCTGTGTCCTCAGCAAAGGGGGAGGTGGGCCACTCACTGGGGCTGAATTAATTTAACTGTGTAAATGGATTCATAAAGTTAGAAAACAGTCTGGAGTGTTTTTCTCTTCCACTTGTCCTATGTCAGTTTTCAACATTGTTTCTGATGTTGTCAAAGGGGTCCCAGAAAAAAATGTAGATAGGGATCCATCCATATCAGGATGCCATTTTTGTGGCATTTGTGGTAAGATTTCTTGACATCACCCTGTGAGGAACTTCTTTTCAGTCCAAGGACTTTGTAATAATCTACCATCTCAAAGGAAATGTGGGACTGTTTGGAAGATGCCTGATACCTGTCTCCCACCAAGGATGTGAAGCCCAGAGATGACCACCTTGCAGAGCCTCTCAGACATCTAATGTTGCTGCGCTCCTGAGGGGTGGGTAGATGCTCAGTTCATCCCTTGATCTGCTCTGTCCTTTTGCACAAGGCCACACAATGCTGCTTGACCATATCCTCTCTTTTTAAGTCTATTGTTCACTAATCATGAGACTGTGACCTTGAGGGGGGTCAGCCAGTCATTGCTCAGTTGACCTGACTTCATTCTAGGGCAGAGTTGTTTGTCACTGGCCTTATGTTTTTAACCATAAATCACACATGAGATGTTGTAATTGCCCAATGTAGCTGTGGTGTCACAGCTATGACATATGACTTGTCAGATTCTTTTTGGCCTGTACCTGCCCAAAGGTGGGATTCTCAGATACTCAGTTTGGTTTCGTGTGCAGCCCAGGGAAGTGTGGTGTAGTGAGGTCATATTACCCCTATGGGACATATTACCCTATAGCAGCAGCTATAGGAAAGCTGTTTGCAGTTTGGCTACCCACAGTTTGGGAGGAGTGTTGATAAATTGGAGAAAGCTGAGGAAAGAGCTATAAAATGTGATTAAGGGTTGGGAAAATATACTCTGGAGAGAGATATTCGTAGAAAGTGTTTTGGTGTTAAGAGGAACTTCAATGATAGCTTCATCGTTGTCTGTAAGAAACTGCATGGGAATGGAAATTCAATGGCACAGGGGTCTTCAAGCTCAAAGACAAAGCAGTTGGAAGAGGGCATTAGACAAATTTAAAATCAAAGTACGTTTCACATCCTTTATTATGAAGTTAATTAATCATTAGAACTTCCACCTATGGCCATTTTTAAACCTAGTGTGTGCCCTTTTCCCAAAATCTTTTTTAGATGTCTATCATGATCTCTTATGAATTTATAG
>VWZY01001966.1:740531-765659 GCA_013399075.1 Chloroceryle aenea
AGGGAGGGTAGGAAGAATGCTGAGGTGTGTGGCTGCATGTTGTACTATGTTTATGCATAAACAGGCATGCTTATCAATATCCAGATGTAAGCGTGTGTGTGGGGTAATATCTCCTGAAACAATAGGCGCTGCTTGACTTGGGGAGTGCTGCTGGAGCCTCCCCATCAGATGCTGCAGTGTTATCAGGTTGCAGCAGGCATTCCCATCTAATCAGGGATCTGAGCCCCATGAGCTGCACCCGGGGCTTTCAAAGCCTTTCCTCCAGCTTTCAGCCCACTTGGCCTCTCTAAGGAGGGAGAGTGAGTAGGGGACAAAAGGGGCTGAGCACCTCCAGAGGTGATACCGGGCATCTCTGGCTGCCCAGCTTCACACCTTGGCAGGGAAGCAGAAGCTGGTGTTGCCACCATGCTTCAGTGTGGACAGCAGTGGGGTGACCCTGAGGACCTGGCCAGCATTTGCTAGGAGAGAGTCCAGACAGAGCTGCAGCAAAGCACCCACTTTGTTAAGAGTGGGGCAGATAATGTCAGAGGGGCCACACTGACCATTTTGCCCTCATCTGCACTATGGTGCACTATGGGGCCTTTTCTCTTTTATTTTCTTCTGTGTTTTTAAGGAAGGCTTCAAAAGAAAAAAAAACACAAAAAAACAAACTTATAAAACCTTCTTCTCCCAGCCGCTCCCTAGCACTATAACGCAATGACCACTAATCTTATGTGGTTCATAACTGCAAATAGCTCTGGAACTAATTAATTTGACAGTGCAGCGGCTGCCTGCTTTTTTCACCGAAATCAATTAAGGAAAGGCACATTTTCCCCTTTTTCTCCTTCCCCTCCCCACGCCACTTTGCAGCGAGACAGAGGGGCAAAGGGGCAGCAAGGACCAGGCGCTGCTTTCCCAGCGTTCCCGGGGGGTTGGGGTGGGGAGCCAAGCACGGGAACCCAACGGAAGGGGATTAACAAAGTGGAGGGAGAGACGCTGATGCTTCTCTACAACAGGAGCAGGGATGCTCCCCAGGGACGGGTGGCGGTGGGAAAGCTTGATTGCCACATGCAGCCACGCTGGGCCACGCTCCTCCCTCCCTCCATCCCGGCTCCCTGAAGACCCCCATGAATTGTCATTCCTTGCCGATGCAGGGGGGGGGAATTGGTTGTCGTGCTCTCAGAGTATATTTTATTTGCATGGCTAATGAGCCCCTCCAGAACGGGCTGCAAGGGAGAGGCAGGTGGGAATTTCAGCACTGTTTGCTTGCAAAGTGAGGGTAGAGGTGTGTGTTAAAAAGAAGTTGGCGAGGAATTTAGGGAGGTAAATTTTGCATTTTGCTAGAGGCAGTGGCAGGAATCAGAGTGGGGTCTTGTGCACTTTTCAAGGCTTCTAGTCTTGGAGGTTTAAAACCATGGCCAGGGAGTGAAGGTGGGGAGCATGCCAGGGTGGGCTTTGGGATGAGCACATCACCATCACACCACTTCCAAAAAAAATCCATCAAGAACAGGACCCCTTTCTATGCTGCTGCTGCTTCTGACTCCACTTCCAGGTAGAAATGAGAGCCTAGTCTGGGGGGGAAATGGACTGTGTAATGCTGCCCAATCCTCTGTGAGGATGCAGCTCCCCAAAACCACCTTTTTCAGGGAATGGGAGACAGCTGTTCTCAGTTCATGCTATTGAGACACCTGACCAAGCTGGGTAAAACCTCCTGAGCATTATTTCTGTAAATGCCTCCATTTGGTCTGTATCGCCTCCTTCAATCTCTATTGAAATGCCCTTCTATTAATAAATAACTCCATTCTCCATTACCCAAACTCCATAGCTCACGTTGAAGTAACTGGGAATTTGGGTTTGGTTTTTATAGACATTAGAAATAGATTTTATCTTTACTAAGGGCTCTCTCTCCACCTCCCCAACCTTTGCTCCATTGAACTGAGCAGAGCAGTGGCTGGAGTGGAGGAAGGAGGTCCCTGGGCCGAGTTCAGCACAGGGAGAGGAATGAGAACTTCTCCCTGGTTTTGGCCAGGGCAAAAGGGCCAGATTCCTCTCTGAGCATTGGTGACATGTGAGTATATCACCATGGCATGATATAAAGCACTTGAGAAAACAAGAGAAATTTTGAATGAAGAATATTTAAGAAATGGTGTACCTGAAAGGTTTAGTTCCCAAGGGTTTGTTCATTTATTCTTCATGAGGGCAGTTATCTGGTTTGGGAAATAACTATAAGGAAACCTCCATGAATGCAGGCTGAGCCACAGCATGAATGTGGGGAAGATTTTCTTTTCTTAAACTGTGGATTACAAACATTCCTTGGAAAATACTTGAGTTTTGAAGTGCATTGGTTGTTCGTGATGGGTCAGGGAAGTTACAGGGCAGCATTTTTATCCCTGGGTTGGACAGCAGCATGATTTCTGGCAGGGAAATCAGTGCATGTAAATGAGAATCGTGGTTTCTATGAACACTATCATATATGGATTGGAAGCTGGTTTTCCAAGGGCAGTCATGCCAGGAAAACTTGTGTTCTCACATAGCCCCAGGCAGCAAACATAAGTGACACAAACATGGTGAGGGTGAGTTCATTTACAACTGTGACTGTTCAAAAAGTATTTCTAAAATTTGCCTTCCCTGCTGTTCCTCCTCTGTCCTCCCTTCCTCCTCCCTTTCCAGCTATGCTGGAGTGAGCTGGTAGGTTTGGTATCCAGCCTTACGCGATGGCCAATGCTGGGCTGGGCACTGCGGTCAGCATGCACCTGGGTGCAGGTAAGGCTCCAACTGGGTGGGGACTGGATTCCTTCCTAGCCCCTCTCGGCAAACAGCTCCTGCCCTGGAGCCCTGCGTTCCTCTACCCTTATCTCCCTGCACAAAGCAAAGCTATAAATGTTATTGGCCATGAAGTTATTCATCCCCTTCAAAGTTACGCATATGCAAAATAGGCTCTCCTGATAGAAATGGGAGCCTTCTTACCAAATGTAAATGTTTTAAAAAAAAAATTAATACCAATCTCTAAGGAAGAAGTTCACTAACATATAGAGATGGTAATAGTTGGATCTGTGTAGACAGAACTGTGTATGTTACCACAAGTAAATAACCACAGCATTTCTTACAAGGTAAATGTGCCCTTGTTCTAGGGGTGACTAAATTGAGGTGGAGAGGAATGGCCAGGCTGGTCCATACAGTTGGAAGTTGGGAGAATAAGAAGTAACATGAAAGCTTGAGCTGGGACACAGTTCCTGCCTTCACAACAGGCACAACTGAGCCCCTCCCTTGGCCCCTTGCCATCTCTGTCCTAAGGATGTGACACCAGGTCCTGCCCCTGCAGTGGCCTCCATGCTGACTAGATGTGGTGATGCTTCTACCATAGCAGCACATGGCAGTGGGGGCTGTCAGCAGAGGTCAGACTTTCAAAGCTCAGAAGTCCCTATTGCTGTCTTATGGGAGTTTATAAAATTCATTCTGTTTCATACCTGCTGCTGTTTTAAACCCATTCCCTTCTGAGAAATGACTCAGCTCAAGAAAGAGAACAGGTTTGTTTAGATTTTTTTTTTGACTAACCAGGAGAGTCCAATGATATATAAAGGGATGGGAGATCCATTACATCTCTCTGACCTCTGAAGCAGGAAGAAGCCTTCATTTATGGCACATCTCGTTCTATTAGGCTCATGCACAGCCTACACTTGCCTGTATCAGCCATCCCATTTTCCCCCCATGCTGTCTGTTGATGGCTCAGACTAAGACCGTTGCAATGATTCAAGCCAGCTGAGCCTGGAAACCTCTGGATGATCCAGACAGCAGTTTCCAATCTCTCTGTCCATCCCCTTCCCCTCTACCCCCGCAGGGCAGCTCTCTGCAGAAGGTGGTGGTGCTGGGGCAAAGTGATGTGGGATGGGGCTTTTTGGGGAAGCAAATGCTAGCCTGTCCAGCTTCTGTCCTGCATTTCAACTTCCGCAGCCCAACATCAGACATGTCGCTGCAGCCTGAGCCCCCACAGGCCTGATGGAGGAGCAAAAAAAGAGGGCTGGAGGCAGCAGATCCTAATCTTTATTAAATAAGAACAAAGCTTATGCTGGCTAATGAGAAAAACAAACCGATGAAAGATCTGTCAAGCTCCTCAGAGGGACACAAAGAAATTCTCTCTGAACAAGAACAGGCTAAAAATATTCCTGAATATTTATTTTGCTGGCAGTGGCTTCACAGGCTCCAGATATGATGCCGCCTCTTTGGGGATTGGCATGGCCATTGCAGTGATTTCAGAGGAGGGTGCTCCAAACTCTACATGACGCCCAGAGCCACAGCAGAAACAGCCCCACATCCAAGATGTGAGAGCACAGATTGCCACAGCACTGTGAGATGACAGCCAGTCCCTCTACATCTCTGTTTCTCTAAGGACAGTACAGTGCTTTACCACCAGTTTAGGCCCACTATCCTACTTGGAGCCGGTGTGTAAGAACCAGATGCTGCAGGTGTTTTTCTCCAGTTTCATTCCCTTTCTTGACGGTGTCCCTGCCCATGGAGTCCTAGGCTGCTGTCACTAAGGTTTGCACTGATGCTGCACATCCTCTACATCATATCAGGGACTACTGGCAGAAAGCTGGAAGTACTGCTGTTCTCATCCAGCTTGAGCCCACACGGTTGCCCCAAAACATCTCCACAATCTGCTGCGCCTCACCAGCTCCTGATCTCCTCCCTGCAGCAAGCTACAGCCTGCGCAGCCATCACTGGCAATGATATGGGCATCATTTGCAATCAACCCTAAAACCACATGAAGTTGCCTATGTTGCACAAGTAGCATGATGAACAAGATGTGTAGACCATGCCTGGGGAAAGCAGTCAGGGCAGGAAGTCTTTTGAGAGGTCATGATCAGGCTGCTGCAGGCTGTGGAACCCAGCAGGAGTTTGCAGAGACTGGGCCATTCCTGTTTCATTCCTCCTGTCCTTGCTACCTCCCACAGGCCCCCATGACCTCTGTCCAGTCCGTTATCTTCAGAGATGGTTAGTGGGAGATGATGGCAACTGCAACACTGGATCAGACCACCCAGAAAGGACAGGTGGGTACCTGTGGGGGCTGCTCAGAAATCACCTCCCAGCTTCACAGCTGCACACCCTCCCCCTTTCCCATACACACTGAGCCCCAAACCTCAGTCTTAAGTGCCACTGAACTTGGGGGAAAATGTTGCTTCTAAAGGGAAAAGAAACAGAGTCAAGCCTTGCTGTTCCTCCCTGCCTTTGCTGACCATGAAACTTCAGCCTCTGCTCTTTTAATGTGCTGTGGCTGAACTTGCTGCCAGCAGGTCAAAGGGAACATAATTTACACGGGCTTTGATGCATTTGATACAGTTTGAGGTGAAAAGGGAGAGGAGGAGGACAGGAGACAGAGGGGATAAGCAGTGGCAAGGAAGGAAGGAGGTTGCCTGTTTATATGAGAACTGGATTAGTATGAAGATGACAGAGACATTTTCTAGCCAAGAGGGACTTAGTGATTACCAAGAGGCTTCTGACTGGGCCGGGAGGCTCCACATGCTCAGATCGGTGTGGTGGGTAGGAGGCAGCCTGAGCATTTGTCTGCAGGCCCCTTTTTATCTCTTTCTCTAATTAGGAGATTGGCAAGGGGAGGGGGTTGTTTGTATTCTGTATTGCCTGGAGAGTCCTTTTACTGCTCAGGCAGGACCATGGGACCGTCACAGTTCCCTCCCTGTCGGCCAATTCTCATCATGACTGCAGCTCCTTAAGATACTCCTTAGAGCCCTTTACCAGCTGCTTCATGGAGCCTCCCTGCCCCTTTTCCTACTGGAAGGCGGTTGTAAGGCACAGAGCAAGTAAATGAGCCCATGTGGTACCACATGTGGCTTTTCCATGGAGAGAAACTGGAGGTACCAATTGTTCAGCCCATGCTCAGAGCATGGGGAACTCACAAACACTGAGGACAGGCTGAAATCAAGGGAGAGCAACCCTTACCTCACCTTGCTTCTGGCTTTGCTTTTCCACAGCAAGCTGGTCCAGGTCATCTCTCCAGCACTGTCCCCACTGGTGTTGTGCACACCCCACAATACTGTAAAAAGCCCCCACCCTCTACCTTTGTTGCTCCTCTAGCAACCACCATCAGCCTTGGAGAAGTCAGGGGCCATTGTGTGCCTTTTAATGTAGGTTTTTCTACATGTACCTAAGCTGTGTTTTGACTATAGTCTTCAGGGCAGGACTGAATTAAAAGCAGGACCAGCAGCTTTTTGCAAAGAGCCCCTCTTTTTGGGTCACATCATGCACCCTGCTGGGCTGTCAGTGCTCAGGACAGAGTCTGATGCTTTCAAACACAGGTTGCTTCTCCTGTTTGTTTGTTGGTTTTGGTTGTTTGTTTTTTTTGTGAGGGAAAAACAGAGTAAAAGGGCAACATATCTTGTGAGAAGCTAAATATTTTACCCTCCAATTTGTGTCTCTACTGGCTGGTGTTAACACGGGGGCAAAGAGGTTAGGAGGAAGAGAAGCGATGTGGCTGCTGTGGTTTCAGTTCTCACTCCACCTCACTACTGAGAAACTGGACCTGTGGTTTGGTTTGTGGCTGGAGAGGAAGAGGGAAAGGTCCTTGGATCTGATCCCTGCTGGGATGCTCTCCCAGTTCCACAGAGGCATCAGCAATGCTGATGGGGACTTGAGAAAGAGGAGAGAAAACCAGCCCCCTGATAAACCCCACTCCAGCAGTTCATTGTGCATTAATATTCAGTGCAGAGCAAGGGGTGTAAATTCACTGCTATCTCCTTGGAGTTTGCTGTTTATGCCGTTCATTTCACATAGATGTCACTACTGCCTTATGAGCGCTTCCTGAGCCAGCCGGTTAAATGGACCTAGTGCATTATAGTAATGGAGTAACTGTATAAAAACAATGAAATCCAATCTCTTTAAACTGATTTGATGTCTGCCTGAACCACAACATTTCCTGCTAATGGCTTCCTTCATTTTGTAACCGTGATCTCCACCTGATCAGATTACAGCTGTTTTTAATTACAAAGCTAATAGAGTTTGTAGGCAGTGTCAGGCAGACGGCGCATGCCTGGGGTGGGCCCAGGGTGGAGGGGAGCCGGGGGGGGCTCTGGATGACTCCGCTAACACACTCAGTCCGCCAAGCTGACTGTCAAAACACTGTGAGCCAGGGGGCAGCTAGGAGGGATGGTGATGTTTTTTGGTGTGGAGACAGTATACCGATCTCTGGGCCAGTGTATATGACAGCAAACAGCCTTGGGTTGTGCTCCTGCTTCATGCTCAGGGTGCCTTGTCACCAGGTCTGGCACCTGGTGATGCCCAAGATATTTGTGGTGTGTTTGGTGCTCTTGTGAGGCAGGCACCAGGGTCATAGGAAGGCATGGGAAGGACAAAACCAGCTTTTCTTGGTGATGGAGTCTGAAAAGACCTAAAGGGAAATAGAAAATAAAAGAAAAAAGACCAGGGTAGGAATGCTCAGTGCCATTTGACTTCTGTAACTGATGGGGCAGGAAAAAGCATTGTGGATAACTAACAGTGAAAAAAGCTCTCAAGGTTGGTGTCTTTCTTAGAGGATAGTGCTGTCAGCTGCAGAGTCTGCATCCTCTGCCTTGGCCCAGGCAGCAAACCACTGGGGACTGTCTCCATGGCTCAGCCCTGTCCCCAGTGGCCTTGTTTTGTCCAGCAGTTCGTTTGTGTATTGATTGTTCCATCTCTCTGGGCTAGGGCATGGATAAGCATAGCTGTGGGGAGAGAAGCAGTTTGAAAGATCTGTTCCCAAGCAGTGCTGGCCAGGGACATCTGAATTGGCAGAGCATGTGCCTACACTGCAGGTAAGCCACCATTTGACTCTCTGATGGTGGAGAAAAATCTTTGGGCGTGTTAGAGATGGTGCTGGGTACCTCACAACGATATTTAGGATTCAGCTGAGGTTGGGCTCAGATGAAGTTGGTTGAAAAATCTCAGCAGAGAAACAACAGCATCTCCCTCTTGTACCACCCTCTCCTGCCACGTGAACCCCTTTTGTGGGCTAGTGGAGCTAATCTTGTCTACCAAAGCATAAAGCCAGAAAAAGTGTGAGCTCTCTGGTGAGCAATCCACTTGAAACAGTTGGAGAAGGGTGTGAGCAGGCAAGAGTAAGGAGCACCCTTACTCAGCCAAGTGTTCATGGGTGTGTCCCCAGGCAGCATGACCTATGCCAAAGGTGTCCCATTCAATCTCCCCAGATGCAGGGGTTGCTCGTCACTCTCTGTTGTAATACCAAAGATGTGCATGTTGGGTTACACACCAGCCTTGTAAATGATTTAGAGTCCACATCAAGACTACATCAATTATCTACCCTGGGACTTAATTATTTAGCTTGACAGGAGTCTCTCCCCTTAATTTCATTGTCTTCTCAGTCTCCCCTTTCACAACAGAGCTGTGGATGCTCTGCTGGGAAGGGTGTGCTGTCACATGTTTCTGCTCCTTCCCACTATTGCCCAAACTCATCTGTTTCCCTGTTCCCTAAGCAGATGAGGAAAACAAGCCCCAGATGTGAGTCTGGGGCCAGGTGAGTGTCTGGGCCTGTGCATCATCGCTGCTGTGCTCTGCCCTTGAGGTGTGTCAAGGACCAGACTCTGCCACCAGTCCTAAATGAGGAAATCTAAGAGGCTTTGGAGATGCTGCAGGTGAGCTGGATGCTGGGATGAATTTCTGTAATTTCTGAAGTTCTTTCTGCTGCCTGGTTGCCAATCAGCAGTCAGAGAAGAGAGTTTCCACAGCCCTTCCAGGTGCTTCCTGGCAATGCTGGAGATGCTGCCCACCACACCATCAGCATGCACTATCGTTCAAGTCAGCGCTTTGCTTTGCTCCTCTCCTCATCACCCCCTCCCAGTCGTTTCTTCACCTTCCTCCTCTTCCTTTATCTGAACTTTTAAACCCCATGTCTGGTGCAGATTTTTACAGTAACTTAAGCCTTTGAGAATTGTTAATGCTGTGCTGTTTACACAGCAACATTAATATGCACTGGAAAAATGCTGAGTATCAAAAGTTAGTCACTGCTGCGGGGAGGCTGTGGGTTGTGGTAGCCACAGGAGAGCAGGAGGCGAGGACTCAGCCATGATCGAGGGGCACAGCTCAGGCAGGCAAGGCCCCGGATTTGACAGGATTTCCTCTCCACGCCATCTCTTCTCCTTGACTTGGTATATCTTTAAAGATGTTTATGTTTCAACCTTTAAAAACTACCTTTTCCTAAGATAAATAAATGAAACTAAAACCAGGAACCTAGGATTTTAAAGGAACCCTACAATAATAGACCAGTGTGTGCAGATCAGTTGTCACCAGCAACCCTACAATAACAAAATAATACACCCAACCCCATGCAACACTTAAACAACTACTATGGGCATGCAGGGAAGGAAATATATTTTCCAGCATTGGGCTTAATGAGACTTTGTTCTGAAGTACACTTGGGGGTGAGAAGGGGGATGTAAGGACCAAAACACCTTGAACGATGTGACTTTCATGTCACACAGCAGGCAGGGTCATCGGACATGCGGCAAACATTGCTTCGTTAGCATGGGGTTTAATAGTCTGGAAAAGGAAAAGAAAGCAAGGTTTTGCGATGAAACAGGAAGCTTCCTCAAATCCTGGAGCCTTTGAAGAATTGTCAAAGGAATGAGAAGACTGTATGTTTGAAAAGGCTCTGAGTTGTGGAGCCAAAGAGGGCAGGGGGACACAGGGAGGGAGGCACTGAGCACAGACCTTCTCCAGTCCCAAACTCTGCTTTTTGTTCCCCTTTATTCTTTTTTTTTTTCTTTTAATTATTTGATTCTTTTTCATTGCTTTTTTTTTTTTTTTCTGACACACACACAAACTCTCTGAGGTCAGCAGGCGTTTTCTCAGAGTTAGAGAAAAGCCCTGATCCTACATCAGGCCACTGCTGGTGCAGCTTTGCCTGCACCTTGTTGCAAAGTGGTGAGTGGATGTAGCTCTGACATCCAGGCTCTGCTCACGCCTGACATGCTCAACCATTATTTTGAGGAAGTGTTTCTGGAGTTTGAAAAGGTCTGGTTAGCTGCTTTTTAATAAATAAATAAATGTGTCCTTTCTAATTTCTGGGTACAGCACTTCAGTGCGGCTCTGGGAGCAGATGGGTAATGCCTCGTCTTCCCAGAGTGTCTCGTCAGCCAGCCTAAAGTCACCAGAGAAAATTTCTGTATGATTTCCAACACATTTTCTCAGTGTTTGAAATAAAAATATCCTGAAAAAAACCCAGAGCTCAGTGGTTTAGCTTTTACTAGAAGGAATCTGGTTGCTGTAGAAGAGATGATGATGATGATGATGGTGAATGGCTTGTCAAGGCTGAGTTTAAAGGAATGTTGCATGCCAATAAAGGGGACTGGTCACTAGATCTGAGAGAGGCTTTCAGACAATTGAAGGCATCCAGGAGGATGGCCAGCACTGGAGGGATGCCTGCAGGCACATCTGTGCAGGCAATGGGTTTCATTTCCTTGCAAGCCCAAGGTGGGGAGGACCAGATCTTTCTTCCTACCCACCAAGGCAGAGTCTGCCTTTACCCAGGCAAAAACTGATGGTGAAGAGTTGCCTTTTCCCCTTGTAGGGTGCCTTTCCCAGTGCTCAGAAATAGCAAGATATGAGCAGTGAGGTGGCCAAGAGTGCACCCAACCACTTGACGGAGAGGATGAGCCTGGTGAAGGGAGCTCGGAGGAAGAGCCAAGAGGCTGTCATGACCCTGCGCTTTCCTCTGTGCTACTTGTACGCTTGGGACCAAATTTAGCCTGGTGTAACTCTGCTGAAGTCACCAAGGATTAATTTGGCCTCTAGTGGCTCCATTGTTTTAGCTAAATGAGTCAGAAGAAGCAGCCTATTCTTATCTGTGCACAATGGGATGGTGACAGTAATGTCTTAGTGAGGCAGACCCCAAAAGCAGCATGACTAGGACCCGGGATCGGGGCTACCACGAGCCAAACGGGGCTGCAAGAGGAAATGTTTTGACATTTGTGTTATAGATGGAGGCAGGCTCAGTGTGGGCACGCTAGTGGTGCTCACCGCTGCTGCAGGCGGAGGGGAAGGGGGCTGTCAGGTTCCCTGAATATTCAGCAGTGCCGTTTGGAGTTCCTCAATTCTTCAGCCACCAGAGAGGGAAGCTGTGGCTCTGGAAGGGGCACGTGGTGTCAAAGGGGATTTCACGCCACTTCCCAGCCCAGTGAGAAAGGGAGATCAGGTTGGAAACATCCAAAAAGTACCATTTGCATCCCTGGGCAGCTTATCCATCTGCTAGAGGCTGAGGGTGGTGAAGGAGAGATGCGGGCTTGCCCTAGGGCTGGAGGTGGTGTCTTGGGCACAAGTTTTGGTCACTGGCCCAAGGCAGCATGCAGGTCTGGTGTGTTGTGAATTCCCTCAAACTTCTGGGAAAGGCAGGATGAGTTGGGAAATTGTGATTTTTCCAGCCCAGGTTAGGCATGAGCTGTTTTTAAGCATAGGTGTTTGTGGATGGGCTGCAGGAGCTGTGTGCTTCAGTCAGTATCCAACCTTGCAGCAGGCAGGTTTGGATGAGAAATCGAGGAGACAATAGAGACAAAACTGTCGTCCCCCTTCCCATGTGTACTGCTACACCCAGACTCCCCTTTTCAAGCTGTACCCACTGGGTAGATGGAAGACTTCAGTCTGCAAGGCTGTCAACCCAGCACCTTTCACCATGGCTAAACACACTTTAAAGCAAGTACAAAGGCAGATCTTCTGAAGACGGAGATAACAATAGGGAGGGAGGGGAGAGCAGACGTGGACCCTTACTGCTCCCAGTGCTCCTGCACCTCTGCGGCTCGAACAGGCACATTCCCGGCGTCCGGGCCGGATAATAAGCAGAGCCACAGCAGCTATTCAGGAGGCTCTGACCCTGGCTAGGTAACTACATAATGAGCCTGTTTGAATTGCTCCCGTCTCTGCCAAAGGGGTGGGATCGGGGGATGCTTTTGTTTGCAGTAATGAACCTGTAATTATGCTACATTTCTCGGGTTTAGCCACATTTTTTGTGTGCGTGTTGTTCTCTTTGTATTGACAGATTTATGGCCAGGATACTCCACTGCACCACCAGCTGTACGGCACTGTGTGGAGACTGACTGTCGTCTCAGAAAGGTGTGGGGAGAGGAGAGGGAGAGCTGCGTGTGTCTTCCCACTACCTCAGCCCCTGAAGGGTTAAATAAATGCATTAAAATTAATAACAAACGGCAGAGGTGCTGCCTTTCTGAAAGTCACTGGTTTCAGCAAGTTTTTTTTAAAAAACAAACAAACTCTTTTTAGCTCCAGGTGAATTAAAAGGGAGGGAAAAAAAAAAAAAAGGCAGGGAACGATTAAACTGCATAAATAAATAAATAACACACACCAGATTTCAGCTCCAAGGCGCTCAATAAAATTACACTTTGAAATGCAAGGATTAAGCAGGGTAGGTGACAAGGTAACTTTGTTAACAGGCTAATCTCTTGCCTTAACAGAGACGGGGGATTTACATGTGACTACACAAAACTGCTTTATGGTCTCTTTCCAGCTGGTGATGATAGGAAGGGAGCAGGGTGAGATGGGACAGGGTTCGATGTTTTAGAGCAAATTGCCAGAGCATGGGGATATTGGTTTTGTTGTTGTTTGCTTGTTTGTTTGTGGTTTTTTTAGGTTTGCGTGTGTGTTTTTTAAGCAAGTCTTCATGGAAATGTGTCACCGATAATTATTTGTTTCCAAACAGTTCAGGTAGGGGATGATGACGATGGTATTACAGGATGGTGAATAATTGGATATATGCATTTGTGGTCCCATTTTTCCCTGAATGATTTCATTTGCTTTCTTGTAAAAAGCCAATCAGCAGCATGAGATATTCAAAATGTTATGTCAGGACTTCTTTGCCCTGAGTCTTCCCCTGAAACTCATCACTTCTTCACCAAGGGTTGTGTGAAATCTAAATGTGGATTACTTTTTTCAAATGATTCCTCTGTTCTTCAGTGGGGGATAAAAAAAAACCAAAACAAAACTAAAAACAAAACCAAAAAACCTTCATTTCTTCACTCTTCAGTCTGCTACTAAAATGTGACAGTGATAGGCAGATGAGTCTGAAATGAGACCTGGATCCCCCTATTGTGGGGGGTTGTATCATATGATGCCCACTTCACTCTAACCAGGGTCCAGCCACCCCTTGCCATCCATCGCTCCTGCAGCAGGCAGAGTGCTCCTCATTTTGCAGTTTGACTGTCTCCAGTGTCAGTGTGGATCTCCACAGTGAAGCGGGGAGGTGTGGGGAGCAATCCAGGGTTCAAACCTTCTCCAGGCTTCGTTTATGGATAAAAATGTCAATGAGAAAACCATCTCCTCCATAATGGTCATTTGAAATTCATCAGAAAACAGCAGGCTGAACATATTCTCTAGTTTTAAATAGATCTGGTGCAAGTATTTATCATACTGTATTTGTTGCAGCATTTCTGGGCTATTTGTGCTGGATGCTGGCAAGGGCACTGATCCTGGAAGGAAACATGGTGTCAAGTCCCCAGCCCCTTTATAGATTCATCTCATGAACTATTCCTGGATGAGATTTCAGCTTTCTCAGATGGGTGAAGATGATGTTGTCTATGTGGGCATGGGAACAGAGGGCCTAGTGAGGGAGGCTCCACCACTCTATCAGGGAGAAGTTGCTTTTCCCTTTGCTTTGATGCTTGTGTGGCAGCAGGGAAGATGGTTTTGCACAGGATGATTGTGAATTTCCTGAGTACAACTGCTTAAATGTTTCCAAACCATCAGCCCAAACAGTCTTTTCTACTAATGCTGAAAAAAAAAAAATAATTATGTGGTTAAGCATTATTACCCTTCAGCCTCCAGACTTCAGGGTTATGTCCATTCCTGTGTTTAAAGCTACCTTTGCAGGAAGGGGCATGTAAAGGCTCAGCAGTGCATCTGTCCAAAACAACCATAGCTAGCTCGCCTGCAGATGTGCCACCAGGACACAGAGCTGATGGGAATACTGGCAGAGGTAAGAGCTGAAGTGGTGCAGCAGGAGGGGAGATAAGGGGACAGGACAAGTCTGTTGCATAGCACAGCAGGTCACTATTTCCCCTGGGGAGCCATCTGACTCTCCAAAGAAGATGCCAAACTTTGGACTGAGATGAGTAAACCTGATAGAAGTCCAAGCCCCAACCATGACTTGGCTGGTGGGGACCTGGAGCATTATGTTGAGACCGCTCAGCAGTGATAACCAGAGCACGCCATCCACACAGCTCGTGGGTGACAATAAAACTTGTCTGCTTGCCACTGACCAAAGGCTCATGCTTGCACAGAGGCCATGCGTGTTGCCATGTGCTAGGTCCTAGAAGGTCTTATCAGAAGTGGACTGCTGTCTGTGAGCGCGTCACGCACTTTCCCAAACATGGATGAATTACCCATTTTAAAAATCAGAGACCCAACTATGAAGTTTATCCACTGTTTGGGCACTAAAACATAATCAAACTGAGCAGCAGACACTTACTCTGTGTAGGCATCTGACCAATTGTTTCTCTTCTCTCTCTTGTCCTTACACCTTAAATCATTTTGACCTTTAATTGGCCCTAATTTGCCCACAGACGGCCCTGAGACCCTTCAACACATTCGCTTGTAATTGGGTCCCTTTGTTATTTTTCCAGAGAGCCACTGCTGGTTGTTTCTTTTTGAAAACACTGTGGCATGTCATTGAGAGTGGAGCCGCTTTTAAATTAGCGCTGCTGGGGGCCAGGAGTGCTCTGTGAAAAACCCAGCAGAGAGAGACAGGGCTATCTAAACGCAATTATCATATCACTGCGAAAACGTGAAACCAGGCTGAGCTTAAGCAAACATCACGCCCCTCGTCTGGAGGGTGGTAAATACTTTGGTGGGAGGTGCAGAGTTGAATGCCATAGGAGAGGTTATCCTACCATCACACATTTCAGCCAGCAAAGTGGCAAACGTCTGGGGATGTAACTTGATGTGTTTTCCTCGGTGGTTTTATTTAAATTCACTTTGTTTCAACGTGGTGGTTTGCATGTGATTGCTCTGATACATCTACGTGGTAGCACACTGCAGAGCAGAAATAGGAAAGTCCAGGAGAGGAGCAGCAATAGCAGCGAGTGTATTAGCAGACAGCACTTTCCGATTAAAACCCTTTGTGCCCCATCAGTCTGGCTGTGGCCACAATTTGCCCCTAGCCCCGCTCATAATGTCATCAAGATCTTAACTGTCAAAAGCTAAGTTAGAACAGCGAGGGATAATACCGTGGCTAGATAGGATCTGCGCTGCCTCCTGCGCTAATGGATAGCTGTTCTGTAACCCAGTCTCCTGGCTCAGTCAGCCCTGCAGCATGGAGTCCTCACTTCAATATTCATTCCATGCAGACCTTAAAATCAAGTTAAGTTACAGTGTTGTCAGGCCTCTGACCATGAGCTGTTGTGCCCGTGGTCCTCTTGTCACCAACTGAGATTGAAGTTGGTGCCTAAGCAGCTGGGATCTGCAGTATGTCCTGTATGTCATTTTAGTACTGGATCCCAAATAAGTTTACCCTCCATGGTTTAAAACATTAATGCAGGCAGCACCCACAGATTTCCACCTCCTTGGAACAGGTGAGCAAACTACATTGCACATTGTATGGAAAATCAAGTGAGCTGTAGGTGGCAAAAGCTAAAGCTGTATTTCTGCCCTGCAGAGGGTAATTTTGTATCAGGTCAGTCTGTCCACGTGTGGCTCTAGCAAGGAAAAGACACTGCTGTTTTCACCTGGCTGACACTAGCAGAGGTCAGCCACTACTGAGAAGAACTTGCTGCACTGCAGAGGTAGCAGGTGTGCTGATGCCTCCTCTCCCTCAAGGTCCTGTGCTGAGAGAGGTGTGGGAAGATGGTGTTTGTGATCTAAAAGGCACATGTTTAGAAGAGAGAGTAGCTGACAAAGATGGGCCTTTAGAAATGGGCAAATGCCATGGGTTCTTTATTGCCCATGGATATTTCTTGATCTGAGGAGCTGGAGGCTGTAGTTTCCAATGGTCAAAGCATCTAAGTAGAGTTGAAGGTGGATGAATTAGCTCAGTAAACTGAGTCTTAATAGATGGCAGGAAGACTTCGAGTTGTGTAAAGCTTCTACTACAATTTGGCAACATGTAACTGAGGTACTGGAGAAAGAAGTCCATCAATGTGTTCCTCCTTTCCTCCCCAGGTCAGAGCCATGTGAGCCATGTTTGGGCAGCACTTCTCTGCCCAAACCTCCACTGGCAGGGGCAGCTCACCCAAAGCACCAAGCTCTGAATGCTGCTGGCACAGAGAAGTTCCAAGATGTGACCGGAGTTTGGGTTTCAGCCATAGGATCACCTGCAGTCCTGCAACTGCAGCCAAGGAAGGTCCTTTTCCAAAGGTAATGTGGAGCCAGGCATGGCTGGGCACAAGGAGCACAGCTCCACCAAAGCAGGGCTGGACACTCTGGAGCCTGGAAAAATGAAGGTAGGAAGCATTTTCATAGTTGTCTTCAGCATCTCTCTTCTGACTGAACTGTGCATTTTTTGTGTTTTTTTCCCTCACGTTTCTGTTCAGCTTGCTTAGGATCCATGGCATTTTATTTCTGCAAATGAGATTCTGTTCAGATGTGGGCTCTTGCTGGAGTTTAGCAGTAAATCCCTGCTTTAGAGCTGTAAGAGAGGACAGAGCACACCACAAAGCATTTACAGTGTCAGGCCCAGACCTGGCAGACACTGGTCCTCATAAGTATGTTTAGACACATGATCCTTCCCCTCGAGCTCAGAGTGCCCAGGATTCTTGCATATGTAAATGTTTGCAGAGGCAGGGCTCTGTTTGTATTGCCTGTTTACTAATTGAAGTTTATATTTAAGCTTCTGATGTTCAGTTAATTTTATTTTTTTTTAATCCATCCATAACTTTAAGGACAGCTTTTTTTTTTTGGTTTTGCTTTTTAAGCAGATGCCTGAAATGTTCCTTGTGAGTTCAGCATGTTGCTGCCATAGATTAAAAGTCTGGGTCCAGTAGTTTGGGTTCGGGTCTCTAGTTTTGAGCAGTGACGAAGGAGAATGAGAACAGTACTGTACAAACACTTGTCAATCCATAACCATTCCCAATGGTCTTTTGTCCCAGTTCCTGCTAGGACATTCTTCCTCCATTTCAGCATCCCTCATATTGGACACATGTCAATGCTTGGTGCTGAGTCAGAAATTTGGTCACCTGTCTCCTTTGAGCTAGACAAGCACAAAAGGGCATGCCTGTGTATGCCAGCTGCTCTGACAAGCCCAAAGCCTTTCTGAAGGCTTGGAAAAAGCCAAAGCATTGCTCTGGCATAGGAAGGGAGAAATACATGTCTTGGAAGTCCTCTGACAACACTGGCTTGTTCTGATCCAGGCTAGAGACAAAATGCCTGGCTGGTAGGGGATGGTGGAATGGAATTTTGCTCTTGCCGTGCTCTCATTGCAGTGCATGGAGCAGCAGAGGTTACTGGTGTTCAGGACTGTCAGTCCAGCACTAGAAAATGCCCCTTTCAACAATATTCTTTTTCTATTAAAACAAAGAAGCCTGAACAATCAGGCAGGAAGAAGTCATTTTCCAAAATACTCAGTGATGAATTTGAGAAAATTGGAAGGAGGCCAAGGAGCTACAGAAGAGAGTGAAAGTTGGGTGACTTTCCTGGGAGTGACGAGGGAAGCTCTCAAAGCCACCGCCCCTCCCTTCCCCACCACTGCTGCAGGAGAGCGGAAACCTTGGCAGGCAGAGGAGCCACTGCCACCGCTGCTGCCTCCTTTCCTTGCTGCCAGATAAAGAAGACAGGCTCTCCTTTTTCAGCCCATTCTGCTCACACAATGGGAGAGAGGGATCAGCGCCAAAATTACAAGTGTGAGCCCTTAATGCATCAGGTTGAACAATGGGCTTCGGAGACGTCTGCCTTGTTGTAAGGAGCAGTACAGCTAGTTCTGACTACCCAGTGCCATGGAAAAAAACCTCATTGTCCTGGCAAAATGCTCCCCAGAATGAAAACACCCTCCTCCTCCTTTCTTCAGCTTCCTAATGGGAAGCAAAATAACAAACCAGGCCCACAATTAAACAAACATGCCACTAACCAAGCCGAGCTCAAGTGTAACAGATGTTGTTGCAGTTGGACCAGGCTGGGGGCCGGGAGCAAGCTGCACTGGCTGGCTCCAGCTCCTGGGATGCTGTCACTGCAAGAGTTTATTTGCCACACCATGGACTTCTCTCTCCACCAGTCTTTATTCCTTTTGTTCTAGTGTGCCTTTCCCTTGCTCTCATCCTCTTCTTGGCATATACCTTCTACTTGTCCCACCCGGCCACCCAACTTCATCCTAATGTCTGCTCATTGCAGATGGTGATTTTAATTTTTTTAATGCTCAAACCCACACATTTTATTTCAAAAGAGCTCAAGAGAAGGGGCAAAACCAATTCAGCGTACTTTGTAGACCATTTTAGTGTGGGACAATGTAACAATTATTTTTTTCATATCTTCTTTTCTTGCTCAGACCCAGTGCAGGGACCAGCTCTGTCCCCTCACTGGCACACAGTCTCCACAGGGATGCTTGGTGTCACCTCCCAGTTCCTGCAGCCCCCCTAAGTTTGATGGCTGCGGTGCAGGTGGCTCTGGGGGCTGCAGCTGGGCACACATGAGATTCCTACCCCAAAAGTTCTTCCACCTCCCTTGCTGCTCCTGGAAATCACTGGCATCTCTGCAGCACAGGAAATTTGGTGTTGGATTGGTGACAGAGAAGGCTGGAAAAGGCCAAGCAAAAGGGAAGCTGTGTCCTTTCCATATTCGCCAAAATCCATCTTCTCTGGGCCTTCACAACTATGGTGCAGTTTATGATGGGGGTCTTATTACCTCTGAGACTTGAAGTCCCCAGGTCCCCATATGGCACTGACTGGTGCTTCTGGCAACCCATGTATTCCTCAGCTTTGCTTGAGATCTGTTCCTTCCAACTCCATGTCACAGGGACCAAAATAATTTGCCACATCCCAGAGCCAGAGGCTGGTTGTACTTGCTCACTTCCCAGCAAAGCTGTACTAGGGTCGTACACTGCTGGAGGAACCAGAGGGACTTAGGGGTTTGGTGAGAGCTCAGCAGCCCTCTGGGGTTGGAGACAGTCTTCTCAGGCCTTTGGGTCAATCCCTAGAGCAAAAATCTCCCTCTCTCTTCTGGGAGCCATGGTCACCCACACCTTACTGAGGTGTTTTGAAGAGGATTACAGGGCTGTAATGTGGGGCATCTATGCCCCCCCACATTTTTGGCTTGTCTTTTGTTCTATTTGTTCTTCTAAGTACAAGGTCCTGTTCAGTGGGGTTTTGCTTTGCCCCAGGCTGCCGTAGCACAGCGACTTCTGCAACTATTAATAGAAACTTTAAGATGCAAGAAAAGTTACTTCTCTTTCTCCTTCAAGCAGGGGAGATGAAAGAAGTGGGAAGATCACTGAGCTATCTCAGAACAGGGACTGAATCAGCCCGAAGGCCCCTAGAGGCATGGCTCACCAGCACAGTTTGGGACTGGATCATCCCCTACCTGCCATGCCCAACAGTTCTGTGGGGTTGAGCAGGTAAGCAGCTCAGAGTGAAGCCGTGATTTGTTTATCCTGTTTATTAAGTGAAATGGAAAGGTTATCCTGTGGTACTGGTGGTACTGGCGATATTCAGCCAACACCACCTCTCAAAGCTCTGCTTTGGTAAGGAGCCAGCCAAATGCACAGCCACTATGGACCGGGTCTGATAGTTCACCACTCCAGTGGTCAGAGCATCATGGCCACAGGTAGCTCTAGACAGAACTGGCTCTCATGTGCTCTGAGATCACCAGTGCAGCACTGAGTGGTATTTCCACTCATATGACAAAATTGTGAATAAACAGGGAGCCCTTAGCAAAGAGCACTTGTACTGTCAAAAACCCTTCCAGTTCAAAAAGAAAACGAAGTCCAGGTGAATGTCCAGGTATTCCAGACTAGGGTGGCTCTGAAGGCAAATCACAATAAGCTAACCAACCACGTATTGGTTTATCACCTAAGTTTTTTTTTTAATATATATACTTTTGAGCTACTTACTCTGAGGCAAAGCACCTCAGATGGAAAACTTGATCAGGGTATTGGTTTTTACTTCCTTTTTCACAGCTGATAGACACCATGTGTGCACATATGTGACTGCACATTTGATAACTACAGCAGAAGTTTTACAAGGTTGGGTCCATGAGAACAGTTGATGACATGAGCTAAAATTACTAGGCATTACCATCCAGAAGTGGATGTAAAATTATCAGACTTCAAGAAACTTAAGCGAAATCCTGTCCTATAAAACACTAGTGCTTTGTTCAAAAAACACATCTCGCTGCCCTTCATTCTTCACCCCACCTCTTTCCTTCTCTCATTTGAAACTCAAATTTACCTCTGTTCAATTCCTGCTCTGTTGCCCACAGCAGCTTTTATTTTCAGAACAGCTTGGTGATTTTTGAGACTAAGACCTAGAGAGACACACCTTGTTATAGTAATGTATCTGGGCTGTCGGCACAGCAGCCTCCACCCTCTTGCTGGCTCTAGGCCTCCCTGCATTCTGCTCCGAGCCTGCTCAGGGTGCTGAGCAGAAAAATGAAAGTAATTTTTGATTGGGTTAGTTTTATGCAAGCTCAACATGTTGAGGAAATTCTTTAGAGAGTCAAGTAAAAAAGGGAGTCGGAAAAGAGGGAGACCATGTAGGATGGCAGTGCTCATCAGAGAGCTTGTCTAAGGTTGCTACAAATCTGCTGCCTCCAGCCCCATTTTTTTTTTAATGCTGGCACTTTATATATGTAGTATGGACGTTTGTCCTGGTTCTTGCTCAAGACCTTTACCTGAACATACTGTTTAACAACAGTTCTCCACTTAGTCCCATTGCAGTAAAGACCTATGTGGCTTCTCTATTTTAAAGCCCATTTAATTTAGGTCTTCTGTAAGCAGAACTGTTTTGGTAGAGCTGGGGAAGTGATGACACAAATAGTTGACAACACAAATAATTGTCAACATAAATAGTTATGCTGGCAGATCAGAAGAGGTGGCAACCTCTAGAGCCATGAAAAGCAGCTGTGGACAAACACCTCTGGATGGAGCTCAGCTGCAGCTGAAAAAAGAAAGCACTATCTAAGGATTCATCTGGTTTCATCAGGTCAAAGACAGGGGCAGGGTGAATCAGTCTAGAGCAAATTAAAATTATTCTGACTGTCTGCTCATAAATCCAAAGGGAACTTTTTCAATGAGATTTGAAAAGATTTGGCTAATCCTATGCCATTCTGTTATTTCTATTGTCAGTCTAATGCCTGGTTTAATTCCCATCCTAGGCAAAAGCAGAAATGCCAGGATACCACAAGCAGTTGTTGGTCTCGGTAGCTCTTCAGGACAGGTAGAAGCAGAAGTAGTGGGGATTTCTCATGAATTATCCAACTGATTTCTAAAAGTGTGTCTGTACAGTCTTGAGTGTCTCAGCCTATTCTAAAGTAGATATCATAAGGCACAGGCAATAGCAACATTTCTGACTGATTCACTCTGATTTGGCTGCAACATCTCAGATGCCTCACATCCTGGGAGCTCTTGAGAGGCAGAACCTCCATGCATTGCTTCAGGTCCAGCTGAGTATTTATTGGAAAGAGAAGGTAAAATAAAGGGGAAACGCCTTTGTGACACAGAACGAGGAATGAAGGCAGGACTGAGTGAGACTAAAAGATGCTGTGTGACAGCAATTCCCAACCGTTTTAACAGCCTTCAGGAGAGCTGCTACCGAGAGAAATAGTTTGTAACAGCCCTGAGGGACCAGAGCCAGAGCAAGGGAGATATCAGCCAGCTTTGTCCCCCTCACAGGAGTGAAGTTCTGCATGACTTGGAAAGCAAAAGATCTGTTTTGTTGGGGTTTTTTCTTTGTTTGTTTCTGGGAAATAGGGGTCGGGGGATGCCAACTGATTAGGACTTTTCTGATAGAAAATGCAAAATAGGAACATCTCATAATCCTGTGATCTTCTCACCCTTAATCCAGTGATTGCTTTCTCTTTTAGATCCTTTTTCTGTCTGTCTTGGACAGAGCCCTCACTATTTCATCACTGGCAATGCAGTACCATGCTCATGCAGGCCTGGAGGAGCCTTGTTCTTTCCAGTGCCACCTCTGGGAGGAAAACATGCCCTCTTGCTTCAGCCATACCAGCCCTGGAGGAGCCCTTAGCCCTCAGGCCACTGGTGACAGGGTGCCTGACATCCACATATGCCTGCAAGCACACAGGGAGATCTCTCTGATGCATAGTCCCCTTGGCCTGTTCTACTATGTGAGACAGCCTCCATGGTCTTTGCATTTCAATCACATGCATCTACATCCAATCATCTGTGAATCTTATCACAACTTCCATAAACTCCCCTCTGCTCAGTAATTACAGGGGCCAAACTAAGAGGGTCCTTAAACTGTTTGTGAGTCAGGTGATCAGGATGTGGCCTAGGGTATCAAAACTTCCAGCAGTAAAGGGGACATCATCGTTAGCTAACTCCCTTTTCAGAGGCTGGTATGTGGCAAGCACTGGAATGCACCACTTTTCTTCATCTTGCTTGATATAATTACTTTCAGTGTTATTTAAAGCTCTGACTAATCATATGGCAATGACCAGGTTTATAATGCAACAGTGTGTAGCCTGGAGCAAATTCTGACATAATTACACTGTATAAATTCTCCCATTAGAAAAGACACTGTATTGGCATTGTGTACAAAGCAGCCATGGACCAGTCAACTGGCTCTGTGAAAATCTGTCTGACAATTGTTTACCCTGTTGGTATCTTATTGACACTTCCTACAATGATGAAACTGTTACATGACAGCACATGGAAGCCAAAGGCTGAATGAGTATTTCCTTTCCCCTTGCTTCCTTCAAGTGTAGTTGTTTTCTTGCTTGGTTTTCTCCAGATGAGGGCTTGCTCCATTCTGATGGCTCTGAAATAGAAAACGCAGAATATGGTTATGGTACAAATCACAAAAGAAATCCTGGTTGGGGGTTGCATCATTTGCCATGAGGAGTGGTTACTCCCCAGGCCCTGTCCCTTCACTGCAGTGTGATTATGGGCCATTTTAGGATTTGTTCTGACCTGGCATTGCCTTATGGCATGGCAGGGTAGCGGGAGCAAAGCTGCTCTTCTGTTTTTGGCATGTGCCAAGAGAACAGCAGGGTATTGTGATGGACTAATTTGTCAGCCAGCCCCTGGCATGTTATGCTGCAAAATAATTGCGTGACATATTTGGTTTGCATTGGGGTGTCAGGCTGTGGCATGTTTGAATGGCCTGATGAGAGGGAGGCTGCCCTCTTGGTTTGGGAGGAAGATGAAACTCCCAGGGCTGTCACCAACACTATTTGGGTAAAGGAAGCCAAACGATTTCCATTTTCGGAACACCGTCTGTGTGGGACAAGGAAGGATTTTGTCCTTTTCAGTCATTATCTTCTGTAAGGATAGAAAAAAAACAACAAGAAAGGGGGGACAGGGATAATCAGTAATCTGGAGAAATTCAACAAATGCTCTGAATTGGTTACAAAAACAAAACTTGCAGAGTGCCTCAAAGGCAGTTTTGTCACCTCCCAGAGGAAGATTTAGTAGAAATCCACTGAAAAGGTATCTTAAATAAGAGGGTTGCCACCAACAGAATAGCAACAATGGGTGATACATTTCAGAGGACAGGGGATAAAGGAGTATGATTTCCAGTCTCCCTCTAACCTGGGAAACCAGAGATAGTTTGAAGTATGGGGAATGGGATCTGGAGCCTTTCCAGATCTTCAATTTCGAGCTGGCTCAAGAGACCAAGAGGACTCCAACACAAGCACGCTCAAGAGAGAAATTGAGGGTTTTTTTGAGTTATTGCTGAAAAATAAGCTGAATACCCCCATCCCTACCTGTAGAGTATTGTTTCTTTACAGTGTGTTGTCTATATCAGCTAATTTACACAATCCTAAAAGACTGAGTTTCTTCATTTCCACATGGAACAGACTATTCTTTAAAGTAGATATTGTCATATCCATTTGGAAATGTTAGGGGGTTTGTGCAGTATAATTGACATTGGTAACATTTGTCCATCTTCACCACGTAAGAGCCAAACCCATTAACCCCCTCTTAAACCTGGAGCAATAACCCATGTTTTTGGAGTTTTGGTTGGTTGGTTGGTTGTTTTTTTTAGTTTCATCAGGAAAGCTGTGACCTGGATGCACCATGCAGTCATCATCTATCCTAAGCAGTAAGTAGTACCCCTAGGACAGAGATTTTTCCTGATGGTATTCAGAGGCTGGAGCAAAATACCAAGATGTTGTTGCATGTATGGGAACAGTGCCATGGTCCCCTGCTTGTTTTCCCAAACCCCAATGTCCCCACACCAAGTTGGGTCCCTGTGCAAATACAGTGTTTCTCCCCAGCCCCACCAGCAGTACTGTAGGACCAGAGCAGTGCCCACCTCTTTGGGGTGTGTGTCTTGGCCTCCAAGAGGAACAGTGTGGAAGAATTTAGGGCTGCTGTTCCCTATGGCAAACCGAGCTGTGGCTAAAGGAGAATTTAGATACCCTGGGCTGCCAATTCAGAACTTTCCTAAAACCAGCAGTAAAATTTGCCTCCAATTCCTTTTTAGGAAAAGAAGGCTGTAGTATGAAGTCCTATTTTCTAGACATTAAAAGTTTACAACCCACACCATTAAAAGCAGGATTCTGTGTCTAACTTAATATTTGGTCTTCGGGAACAGCTAGGAGGAAAAGAGAAGGTTCCCTGTTTGTTCTACAAAACAGGAAAGTGGTTGCTTTCTATAATGTAAATATGCATTAGAAAGCTCTTATAGGCTCGTGCTGGGGATTTGATGTTTTTAACTGACTGCATTCCTTACATTTTTGTATAACTGCCAAGAAAGCTAAATAAAATGGCTTTTTTAGTGTTTTCTCTAAGAATAGCCCTGTTTCTTTGTAAATATAGCAAAGGAATTGTTGATAATAATTCTTTGGGAGAATAACTGGTGTTATTGATGTTAAAAGTAGAAAGATTGCAGTTTCTCTGTCCCAGACATACGGCTAACCAAGCAGGCTGGGACTTCAGAAAGCCTGAGCATTCCTTATCCAGTTACTGAGATTAGACTGGTTTCATTCCTGTGCCAGAAGGTGTAGAATCAGAGAAGATTGGCACTAAATCTCAAGAAA
>VWZY01001966.1:779349-792895 GCA_013399075.1 Chloroceryle aenea
GAGGAAGAAGGAGGGGGATGTGCTTTACAGAAAAAAAAAAAAAAAAGTGAAAAGGCAGTCATTTGGCGCCTGGGCATGCTGGTGGTTTTGCTGCTTCCGTTGCCTGATCCACCTTTTCAGACATGCATGAGGAGACTTCTGAGAAACGTCCCTGAGCACTTCAGCACAGCCATGCACATGGTGTGTGCGAGCCCACCGGGCAGGTGTGCATGGCCACTGGGCACGTGTGTGAGACCACTGCCCTGCATGCTGAGAATGAGCCTGCAAGGCCGGGCTGCTCCCCAGCACATACTCACGCATGCACACCTACCATCCTCCTTCCACAAAAGAGGTTTCTTTCATTTCCTGTGAGAGGAGGAGGTGGGAGAAAGGGAACTTGAAGGCTGCAAATTCCTCAGCCACATATCTCCCCTCCCTCTCCTTTTCCTATGCCGCCTGCCAGCTCCATGTCCAGGAGCCATGGCTCCCACTTCCCGTACAAATAGGCAAAGCTGAACAACTGTGCTTTTAAACCTTGTGAGACATTTCTGTTGCTTTGTGGGTTATTGTTTTTTTTTTTCACAAGATTTGTGTGCTTTGCCTGTCAGAGCAACCTCAAGGCTGCTCTAACAGGGCCAAGTTGCTGTTTAGCTGGTTAGGAGCACAGACATGCCTTGTGCTATGGTTCAAGCTTTTTCTTTTTTTTTTCCTTTTTCTTTTGCCCGAGCTGTCCCCTCCTTGCCCCAAGCCAGCCGCAGGAAGCTTGTAGTCATGCATATTGACAATTACCCTATGCTGGAGCAAGACTTTTTCAAACCCCAAGCAGTATACATGGCATTTCAAAGAGATATTGTTGTCACAAAACTGTGAACTGGAGCCACTAAAGCAGCAGGAGGTACCAAGGTGTGTTAGGCTAATCCTCTCCTAGACCAAACTTACTTTCCTTCATGAGTAACCAGGACAGGCAGAGAGTGTTTTTCTTTCAGTTAATTGGTGCTTGTAGGCTCTCCCTTATTTTCTACAAGGTAAGTACTATTGCTTCTCCAGTGTCATGGACAGAGACATTACAGTAGTGGGTGAAATCTAACTCTCTCCAGAGCTGTGGCAAAGCAGCTTACACCAGCCACCCCAGGGCTGCCTTGTCTGTGAGGTGGAGCATATTCATATTCATTGGAGCACCCTGATGTGGTGTTGGGGCTCAGTTAGAGCTGCTGCTGATATAGGAGGGAGTCCAGCTGGCTCTCTTGTTTCTTTGCCTGACACTCACTGCAGGCATAAATGAGTAGTATCAATCAGAAACTATGCCTGAAAGGCAAGTAGATTTTGTGTTCATCTCAATAGGGGAAATCCTGTGCACAGAGATTTCAGGACCTGGCAGCTGGAGTGCAGAATGCATGGAGAGAAACTCTGCTTTTGCAGAACATTTCCCAAGGCATCCAAGGACTCTCTCAAACCCACAAAGCCTGCCCTAAAACCACAGCTGCAACAAAAGAGGAAGAGTCCACAGCAGAACTCGGAGCATATTAAACCTTGCAAAATAGGTTTATTTCTGTGGTGGGGGTTATGTGTATAAATATATACATACGTGTACATGAAGGGAGAGCTAGGTTTGTTCAGCATCTGGGTTAAAAGTGAAAGCAGCCTGCAGGAAGATTGAGCAGGGGCGGTGATTTCAGGCAGGGCTAGCAGTGGCAGGGCTGGATTGCGTGGAGTGGCCTGCAGTTGTGGCTTTGCAGGGAGAATCGCCAGTCTTCCCAGGCCCTGGTGCAGCAGAAGTAAAGGACTCTGGCTGGTTTGGGAGCCACAGAGGTAAATTCAGCAAGAATGCAAGTGAGAGAGTGTAACATTCAGATAAGAGCACCAAGAAAGAGAGTTCAGATGAAAAGATGTCCAACTGGTGCAGGGTGCTTAGGCCAAAAAGAGGATAATTTTTATGTAGCTCTAAGGAAGAACATGGGAAAAGAAAGTAAGAGGAGTGTGTTAAATTATAGCCATCTGTCTAACATGCTGGTACCATCTCTCTTCTTGTCAGTCCTGACACAACCAAGTATAGATGCTCTGCTGTTGAGTTTGGAGTTGTGGAGACTCCCATGAAGTCCATATTCAAGGCTGGCTTCATTGAGACTCTACCTGAGGTAGCTGCATTCATAGAATCATAGAATGTTTTAGGTGGGAAAGGACCTCTAGAAGTCATCTGATCCAATCTCCCTACACAAGTAGGGACATCTCTACCCAGGGCAGGTTGCTCAGAGCCGCATCAAGCCTGACCTTGAATGACTCCAGGGATGTGGCCTCCACCACCTCTCTGGACAGCCCATTCCAGTGATCTATCACCTTCATATTAAAGAACTTTTTTTCTAATATCCAGTCTAAACCTGTCCTTTCCCAGCTTAAAACCATAGCTCCTTGTCCTATCATTTCTATGCATTGAGTCAGGAGCTCAGTGTTAAGTCCTTTGAGAATGCCTTGAAGTCTTTGCTGAGCAGGTGTGGAACCCTCATGGACAGATTTGCTGGAGCTGAAATGACACTGACCAAAGGGATCTCACCAAAGAAAGGAAATTCAAGGAGGCTGTATATGGACACAGTGTGTGTAAGAGCTGCTGTTTCGTTTGGACAAGCCTTTGGCCCACAGCACTGGTGCATACTTTGTGAGCGTGCCTATGGTATGGTTTACAGTCAGAGCTGCATATTTTGGCTCCTGCGTGTATCCAGCTTCAAGTTTCCATTCTTGGGACGTGACCACGTCCAAGGCCTGCACTAACTCAGACTAATGGATTGCCACAACCCTATGCAAGGTAGATAAATCCTGCCTTAACTGAGCGGTCTCAGCCTCTGAATTAAGAAGGTATAGAACCTATTCCAAATCTCATTAGTTTGAAGCTCCTGGGCACAGTGGATTTGCTTCCTGGATGACTTTAGAAAGCACAGAAGAAGGAAATGCCCTGGAGATCCCTGCTGCTATCTCAGTTCTTCTGAGCACAAGATCATCAGAAGAAAAACTACTCCATGCTATGTCTGGACTGCAGGCAGACAGGCTTCACTGGGCAAGTCACCACCCTTGTTCCCTGGTCATCCCATCCAGGCCAGGGATGTGGTTGGAGCTCCCTGACCTCCTTTAACTCACACACACAGTCTTTCTTCCCAGGAAGTCAGAACAAAGCTGCTGTAACCCTCAAGATGAAAGGACCAAGGTGTGTCTGAGACTTTAGGTTTACTGTAGCATTTCCATCTCTGGGATTACCTGTGTCTTGCCTTTGCTGGAGCAAAATTAACTTCCACATCCCTCAAAGTCAGCCTGCTGTGGAAGTGATGGAGAAAGAGTAAGCAGATGATGCAGTGGGAGAACATTTATTTGCATCTTTCCTGGACAGAAGCATCATCTCTGTTCTCATCACTTGCAGGACCAGCTGTGATTTCTGGCAATGCCAGACACAGCCATCACCCTTCAGGTTCCTTTCCTTTTCATTGTCCCTCTGGAGAACAGGACTCCTGTTAAAAATCCTGCAAGTATCACTGAGAGACAGCTCTATTATTCACCAGGCAGTGAAGCAAGACAGCCATACTCTCCCACAACCTAGGGATGCCCCTCTGATCTATTACCAATGGGGCTATCTCTAATGGGATCAGAGCCTGCCCTTTTCCACATCCCAGTGGGACAACACCTGCCCACCAGAGAACAAAGAGGAAACCTGTTGTGATGGGAAAAAAGACAGAGTTCTCCCCAGAGAGGCAGTGAAGCCATTTGATTAAGAGCATCTTTCTCCCAGCCAGCTGGTTTGTTAACAAAACAACCAACCAAACTTCATCATTATGCATGAGAGAAAATCTCTGTGAAGTAAATACCACAAGTCCAATTTTACTCACCTATCTAAACTATGAGAAATCTGGAAAAAACACTGCAGAAAAAGGCTGCAGGACCAAGAGTAAAAACATTTCTGCCCAAAATCAGTATTTAAAATGTAATTGTAAAAAGTAGGTTCAGAGCAATAGTTGAAATGTTGCAACAAAGAGATCTGACTAGAAGCTTCACCTCTAATTTTTCCTCCTCCAAAAGTCCAAGGGTTATCCCTTGCTATACATTTTTGTCAAGCTTCAGTCTCTGCAGAGGTGCAGCACCACAGGCAGGTAGGTCTAACTCTGTCTGTGTCTTCTGTGTGAATGTCCTTTGGAGACTGAGTCTTCCATGTATGCGCATCTGCCAGGAGCATTTTTCATCTGAAGAACACACAGCCCTGCCTCAAGAAACCAACCAATTCACATCTCCTTGATGGTGGTGCCAAACTCTGTCCACTTCTCTCAAATTGGAAACCATAGGCTTCATTGCCGGTGCTTACCCCATGAGCTGCCCAGAGCAAAACTGGCATATGAGCATAGGTGAAGGCTCCAAGGGGGGCAGAAGAAAGTTATCTGTGACCTAGGGCCCACCTTGTGGTACACAATTCATTAGCCCTGTGGAGAATTAGAGTGGAAGGACTCAGGCATGTCTGGATGTGTTTGTACATCCTATTTCTTTGGTGATTTTGTGATTCTGGCAGAAGTGTAATTGTGAGCAAAGCCGTATTCCAGTGAATGCGGCATGTAACTAAAAGTTCACCTTCAGTTAGAGGGGATCTTAATATGACCTTCTGTAAAAAAAAAGGGGCATTGTTTTGAGCTGTTAAACAGCTGCTGTGTTCCACCCCAGTAATGGTTGCAATTCAGTAGTGAATAATATAAGCCTTAGATAAACAGCTGGTAAAATAATTTGGGATTTTTCCTGGTGGGGGGAAGCAGGCAAGCTACTCTACAAAAATAAATTATTATTCTCTCTGCTTAGGAAACGAAGCATTCTCCTTTTCATCAGCCAGTGGGCTGTCGCACAAAACCTCTTCCCGCCCTTGTGTGCTGGAAGCAGCCCAATGTCGTTTGTGGTGCTCTTACTATCTTCACCTTCATAGGAAGCAAGAGATGGTTTTAGTTTGGATTCATGCATCATCTGTTTTCTACTCCAACCCTTGCCTGCTTCTCCATCCCATGCCCAATCTTCTTTAAAAAAACCCTCCCCAGATGCCCATTTACTGTTCTGAACAGGCACAAACACCATCTCCTTTCTTGAAGCAGCCACAACATGACTGCAGGAGAAGCAGTAACTTCCCTAAACCACTCCCTCCTGTGAAACACCAAGTGTCTGTTTGGTACACGCTGTGTCTGTCTGTGCCGGGGCAGGACTGGAAAGCGCCAGGCCTTGGGTCTTGGCCTCCATCGGATGAACAATTTCCCGTTGAAGGTTACTCACTTCCTGTTTTCCATATTTAGACAATCTGGGCCTATAGGGAGGCTTTGATTTGTTGTAAACTTCAGCTGGTTTAAACGTTAAGTCGCAGGAGACCAAGGCGGGGGGAGGAGGGAAAAGGCCTGGAGACAAATTAGGGTTATTTAATACTGTGACTGTGTTCTCTCCCAGTTTTCTAGTGACCATTAGAGCATGTGAAAGGAAGGTCAGGGGCTGACACCATGGGAGATGGAGAAAGGGCTGCTTCACAGTGGGCTGTGGCTGGAAGCCGTGTGTGTGCGTGTGCATAGGGTTCTGTGTGCGTGTGTATAGCAGTTGGGAGCAGCCGGGTGACACACTACAATGACTAATTTATTCAGCGTGTCATCTTTGCCCCAGACAGCTGTATGGAGAGGCTAATGGCAGTGCAACAGCTTCACAGTGAAGGCAGGGAGGAGCCTCTAACCTAGAGAGAGGAGGGCTCTGCCCAGTGCACTATCCAGTGCCTATCAGCACAGACCACACACTGGCATTTGTTAGAACTTGCCCAGAAGTCTGCTAGACTGCAGCATGTCAACACTTGTACATGGCTGATAGGGCAGGTCATGGCTTTTTTATACCTGTTTTGAAAGGGGAAACTGAGGCATGGAGTGCTGTAACTTTGCCTGTTATGAGAAAGTGAGTGTGTGAGGGGTTGGGGTAAGTCCTGATACCAGTTAGTCGGTGGTCTGTCTTCTGAGATGTGTTTCATCATGAAGAACATCTTGCCTGTGTTGGTGAGAATTATGCTTGGACAGAGAAAAATAGTGTGCAGCCCAAAGTGCCTGTGGGCACAAGGGTTGCATGAATGGTTTTGGTCTGTTCCTTCNGGAGAGGAGAGAGAAAACAGAAACTAGCAGGTGGGATGAAATGCAACAGGAGATGGGAAATTAATCTGAATTTTACAGCAATTCCAGTAGGGATTTATAGGGACACCCTCGAATCACTCTAGCAGTATAGCCTGCTACCAGAATGCCAGTGTGGGCAGGTGAGAGTGAAGGAAAGAACCAGAGATAAAAAATCAAAACTGAAACAGACAACATAATGATCTTGTGTTCCAAGTAAAGAAATCTGTCGTGTCCTTTCTGCCTGATGAAGAGCTGGCAGGAGCTGAATCAAGGTCCAGAGGAAAATAAAAGTAATGGGGAAGACTGGTGAAAAAAAAGTTGAGAAACAAGGGTCCGTATTAATGTTCTGTCTTTGATAGGCCCAACTCCAAATGATTTACATGTGCTCTCCACCCTCCTAAGCCAGAGCCAACTTGCCTCTAAATAACTCCTTGCAGCCCAGCATGCAGAACCTTAAAGAGAGGCACAGGAGCAGAATAAAGGTGGGGAGCCATTTTATCCCTGGCACTGCTGCATAGGCTGTCTGAGTTAACATTATACTTCCCCGATTCAGTTTTTATAGAGCAAACAGTAGCAGTTCCCTCCCTCGACAGTGTGTTGAAGCCTTTCCCTGAAGGAGGGGTTAGTTCTCTATTGTGTTACTACCTGCTGGATGTTTTTTCTGCTGTATCTCCTACCCTGCAATTGCATTTTGCTCAGCTGAGCTTTTGATGCTCAGAAATGCAACACAGTTCTTACTGCAAATGTCATGTAGTTCTTATGGCAGTCTCTTCCATAGGTTTCCTCTCATGGGGCCTTCAACCCCCCAGCAACACCTTGGTACAATCTGAGCCCTGGATTTAGGATGAGCCCTGGATTTAGGATGAGCTCTGGATCTGAGAGAGACACATCAGACTGAATCAGGAGTGACTGCAAAGCCGGCACCACGGAGAATTGCACCCAAAGCTGCTCAAGCAAATGGTGTCTTTGAATGAGCACCAACCGGCTGTCCTGATGCTGAGGTTTGATCTGTCAGATCCAGAGCAGCCTGGTTTGCACTCATATCACTATGCTTAAAGAACAGTCACTTAATCTCACTTAGAAATGTTTACTTGCGAGGACCAGATGGCCCAGGGAGTTGGGCTAAACAAAGCATTTTACTTCTAGGTCATGCATTCTAATCCAGTCCAGGTTGGTGATAAACGAACATATTCACCTGATAGATACTTTTGGCTTAATTTTTGGTGGTTTTCAGGCTGGTTTCCAAGGAGAGATGTCACACCACAAAATCTCCCTCTGTGCCCTGCCACAGTTGGTACTGATTTGACTGTCTCTGTGGAGAAACCAAGGATCAAATGCTCCATGGCGCCAGACTGTTTTCTTTACCAGGCTGCAGGTAAGGGGAAGTTGCCCTGTGTCTGACTGTCTTGCCTGCTCTGTGGATGGTCAGGACTTCAGTTTGCAAAGCTGCCAGCCCACCTCCCCCCTCCCCCAACGAGAAATTCATTTAAAAAAAATAGGGAAATGTTTAATTGAAGTTGACATATAGGCACTCTCTGCTATGAACTTTACACGCAATCACAGATAACAGCATCAAAATTAATGCCTGCTTCCCACTTGTCCTGCTATAAGCAATAAACGTTTGGCAAGCCAGTAAATAACAAAATTCTCATGTGGCCATCTACAGGTCACCAGGATATTTAAGAAGTTTGCGTTAATTATACCATGTTTGCCATCAAAGAGGAGATATTAACCCTTTTGAGCTGTTGCAGGAAAGTAGTGAAGTAATTTGGAAATAACTAAACATCATTAAAGTGCAACCTTTGCAAAAGAAATTAAAAAAAAAAAGATGTTTGAGGTAAAAACCTCACTGGACATCATGGAAAATGCATCACATTTTTAGCTTTCCTTTTATTTATTTTGTATTTTGACATCAAACACTCCCTGTAACCTAATCTTCTTGGCTTTTGATGTGGCCATGGAGACATGACAATTAAGCACGGCTTAAAACAATAATCCCAACAACGGGAAGCAAAGGCAAGTAATGTCAGGGTTCCCCCCTCACAAAAAGCCTGTCCCTCAGTGTTTGGTGTTAGTGAAAGGACGGTAAATCCCAATTTGTTGCCACGATATCTGCTCCGTGCTTACATGTTACATTGAACTTTACACACTTGCTCCATTTCCATTCCCTGCTGTTTGTTTTTCTTCCTCTATGCAAAATGTCTGGAGACAAACATGATACACACATTGCAGAGAGATGGTTTGATCTTTCACAGATTAGTGCCACCTGACAAACTCATGATTATTTGTTATCTGTGTTGCAGGAACTGCTGAAGACCCTCCTCTGAAGAGGCCAGCTTCTCCGGGCACTGGGGGCTGCAGCACCCCTGCTGACAAACTGATGGGTCATGGTCCTGATTCTGCAAACGGATCGTACCAGCCCGGCAAAATGTCTGCAGAGAGACAACACCAGGGTAAGCCCTCATCAGAGCCTGAACGGCTGTGTAATGTGCAACCACAGCAAATAGCCTGATTATTCTAAATTATTTTAAAGTGATTGTTGTTAGTTCCCTTCTGTCTTCATCTCAGCTGTTCAAATATGGACAGAGAATGGCTGAGTTTAGTTACAACCCCATTTTAAACCTGTCTGAAAATGAACATGTTTCTTTTTAAATGAAGCTTGCATGGTATGCTAAAAACTGCTTTCTCCTTTTCTTTCTCTTTTCCTTATTTCTCCTTTTCTTTTCTTTTCTTTTCTTTTCTTTTCTTTTCTTTTCTTTTCTTTTCTTTTCCTTTTTCTTTTATTTAATGGGTGTTTGCACTAAGCCTCCCTAAACATGTTAGAGAGATGATTAACTTGTCTGAAATTATACGGGAAGGCCTTGTCCCGGTTTCGTGTGCTTTCTTCAGCACTAGAGCTGCTGTGACGACTCATTCACAAGCAGAGTTTGCAAACAGGGCTGTGGAGAAGGCTGCACAATTGTGGAGAAAGCTTCACAATTAAAGTGAAGCAGTGATAGAAAGGGCTGGAATTTGCACACACATGCTGAAAAAAGGAACTTGGTGGTTTTTTTTTCTTAATGAGTAAGGAGTTATCCCCAGGTTGGTTTCCACAGAAGTGAGAGACAACTCCCAAGGGGTTAAAGGAGGAAACCCAAAGTTCATTAGCAGTTTTCTTGAAAATACTGTTTTAGTAGCAGAAATACTCATTCCCCATACATGGCACCAGGACTTTGTGAGACTTTACTTCGTAAGGCCCCAAAAGGTCACTTCCTTTGTGTGGATCAGACCCAATGCTGTGATGAAAGCAGCCACAAAGTTATGACCATGGGAGAGCTGCCTGGCAATTACTCTTCTCTGTCCACCCATGCCAGCCCACATGCACACCCCCTGCACTCCCAGCTCCACCCCTTGTTCCCAGGACAGCACTGAGCAGCTTCAGAATGGCCGTCTCACCTTGCTCCCTTCATGCCACGGATGACGCCAAATGGTAAGAAACAAGTTTTCAGGTTGGCAGTGTTGCCTATTACAGCAGTGCAAGAACCTACAGAGAACTTTGCCCAGTGTAATTTGCCTTGAAAACCATTAGGCAACTGGCTGCTTTTCCTTCTTTATGGCTCTTTTAAAACTTGCTTTTAATTGAAAACTATTTATCCAAACACTTGAAAAAAACACCATTGAAAAAGATTAAAAAACACACCCAGAAAAACTGCAGTTCCTCTGCAATGTGGCTGCTATCTTAGATTTTAAACTAGTTTAGAAACTTCAGTGCACTTAACTGCATGACTTCATCACCCCAAAACAACACCAGAGAATGAGCTTTTGTACATGTGCTTTTTATACTAAATCATTCACCAACTACTGTTTTTGTCCTACTCTGGTAGGTCTTTGAAATATCAATAGACTGCTCTGCATAAAGTTTGGGCTGATAATTCTACTGGCAACAATGATGACAATAATTTTTCCTCTGTCCCTATTAAAAGCAGCCTTTATGACATGAAACTGGGCACAGGTACTTTCACAAAAAAAAGGTATTTTATTATTCTTAGCAATATTCACCTTGAAGGAATATGAGGAAAGCATACACTTTTTACAGACAATATATAAACATGTTGTACATAATTAACAATAACTTAGTTCACTAATCCAAAAATAAGCAAAATAAAAATTAAAATAAAACCAGAAAATACTGAAGATTTTTTTTATGTTGATAAAAGTACAAAATAATTTAAATCTCAACTGCTGTTGTCTATGCTGCAGTGACTGACATTATATTGCACTTTGTCAACTGTATCAGTAATCCCTGTCTTCCACCCACATCCCTTCCCCGCCCCCCTGCCCAAATCCTACAGAAATTTGAGTTGGGTACAAATAATGTACAACTGTACCATTGTAAAAAGTAAAAAGGACACACATTTTACCTCAGTAGATTAAAAATGCTTATGATTTCTTCCAACCAATTTTGTTTCCCATTTATTTCCACTTCATTACAAAGTGCACCTATATGCCTATGCAGACCAGGAAAAGGAGGAAAGAAGAATTTTCACGGCTGCTTGGTTCTTAATTCATTATCAAATACTTGAATTACATGTTTAGAAAAAAAATAATGTACATCCTTTTTTTTTTTCTTTTGTTATGTCTTTTTTTTCCTAAAGCAGGACTTTTGCAGTAGATACAATTGCCTTGATCCAAAAAAAAAAAAAAAATATGAAAAAATCAAAACAAAACACAAAGTTAAAAATAATTAAAAAAAAAAAATAAATAAAAAGCTTGTCACAGAGTTAAGCTTACGTGGTTTACATTATCAAACCCCTCTGTTCATTGGGGCATTTTCATCAGAAGTATAGATAAATATGTACATTGTATGTTATACTGGAGCTTGTGTTCACGAGAGGCATCAGATCATAACAATCAATAGAATACACTTCACATTGGCAATAGCTTTGTTTTCATTCATTTACGTACAATATGGTTTAATAATGGGAGACAATTTTTTTCAGTTGTGGGGTTTTTTTGTTTGCTTGGTTTGTTTTTTTTGGTTTGGCTTTTTTTTTTTCCCCCATATAAAATAGGCAACAGAAAACGGACATTCCTCTTAGAACGATGTTTTCCCTCATCTCATCAGCTGTCACTGTGTCTTGGATTTGAGGGATGTGTGAAGCTCAAACTGATTGTCTCTCTCCCCTCTCCAGTGATCTCAACCTCATTTCTGCCCTTCCTCCCTCCTCCCTGTGAAGTCCACCGGGGCCTGGATGCCTGAGACAGCACACGCTGCGCGTCAATGTGGTGGTGGCCACACTGCCGTAAGTTTACCCAAGCAGCTAATCTGCATTTTTAAGCGACAGCTGCCAACACAACAGAACAAAATGCTTCAACCTCTAAAGTCTGTGAGCTGGATGTTTTTATGCCCTGTGATGGTGGCTGTTGTGCTAGAAGTTAGCTGCAACACACTTTGGTAAATGCCTGTATCTCACCCCTTTCTAGAGCTGGATTGCCTTCTCAAGAGATTTTTCCCAACAGTCTGTCTGATCGAGCTGTCTGTTTTGAGGAACAATACAGTAGGTGGGAGGGGGGCTGATATTATTTTTTTAATAAACTTTACATGTTAGGAAAAAGAATTGAAGAAATTATGTCAAAATAAACATTATCTTGGGCACATTAAAATCCCATATTATAGCTGCATGTTTGCTTTGTTCCCCCCGCCCCCGAGTCTTTTTCCCCTTCCTAGTAGATAGTTTGGTATAGAAGAGATGGAGCTAATCTCAGGGAACTGATGAATATGATTCCCCCCCCACCTCTTGTTTTGAAGGCAATTTTTTCTTATAGGGTAGCCATTGCAAACAACAGCACAAAAACATGCAATTAGAGGGGTTGAGGCTTTTTGTGGAAAACAAGAGCAAAATAAATATGACTTTGTGTCTGATTTCATTTTAAAATTATGTTTTTATAAAGATTTTTTTCTCCTTTTTTCCCCCCCATCCCAAACAAAGTCCGTGATAGAAATCCAGCATGTCTGGCTTCCAACGAGCCAATTCCATCCTGGGAGGCTGCTTATATCTCTTTACAATATTCACAGTAATAACAAAAAGAGAAAGGAAAACCAGTTCCAAGCATTTTCCTTCAGCTTCTGCCACCTTTTGCTTCCTGCTGGACCATTAAATATCAAACAGGTGAGTTCTTTTTTCCTTATACCTGAGGGGGCAAAGTGCATTACAGGCACCAATACATGTTTCTGTAGAAGGCCCATCATTTGCAAGGTTTTAGTCCAGCTTAAGAGTTAAACCATATGGGAGCAAAAGATCCCCTTTTGCCATCCCTATATTCTCCTCTTGGCAGAACATTTTCTTACTTGCTGTCATCTTAGGCAAAGCCCCATGTTCTTAATCTCTGGGCAGGTCTCTTGGTCATCGGGTTTTATCCCATGGCTGTAACCATGCTGGATGGGTGTGGATGTCCAAATGAGATGCTGGAAGATGGGTGGATGGGGGTAGGTGTTGGTAGGATGTGTCCAGAGTGGCTGAAGGGTGGCAAATGCCCCATGGGTGCCATGTGACTAGCCAGGGCAGCAGCACTGAAGGGAGACGACTTCTCCTGCATGCACTTGGATAGTTCCTCAAAACACTCGGAGCCTTTCTTGCTTTTCTTTGATTTGTTGGACATTTTCCTATTCCTGGTCTGAATTCCTTCCTTTTTCATGGTCAGAGGCCTGTTCACCTGCAAGAAATGAGAAAATCAGGCTCATGCAGACAAAATGACCTTATTGTGCAAAAATGAAAATATTTGGACAGCCCCCATGTGTTTTTCCTGGATGGAGACCTTTTTCTGGCCAAAAAAAAAGAAAAAAAAAGGTGTTTCTCTCTACAGAACTTGTTTATATTGATTTGTTTAATAAAACCACACACACAAAAACCCCCTAGACATGAAAAACAAATTGAACTGAATTTGGCAGCTGATGAGTCTCTTTCCTGTAGGCTTACCCTCAGTCCTCCTTCATTTCCTAATAGAAGAGATCAAACTAGGAGGCACATGTTGACCCAAATTCAGTCCTAAAACATGAGCAATCTTGTACCAGTAACCTCTGTTACTTACAGTTTAAATTAACATTCCAACATGTCAAGCGATTCCTGCTTAGGATTAATTTCTTAAAAAAAAAATCTATAATTAAGCAAAGCCTTTGATAGAATTATGTATTTTTAAAAATAAAAATGAATATGCCCCATCAGGATTACTTTTTGCACAGAGCCCATTCCACATGGCCTTTGTGTTTCTGGAGGGAACATGCTTAGTTAAAAAACACGCATAGTTAAAACCAAGTGTGGTAGCTCTATTTTGCCCAAGCTTAGAAGCCAAGCTAATACATTGTAATGTCACTGAACTTAGCATCACTATGCTGACAAAGAATGGCTGTCACTTCCCAGGGGAACCTTAGAGACGGGGGGGGGGGGGGG
>VWZY01001967.1:5344-18229 GCA_013399075.1 Chloroceryle aenea
CCTGGGCACACACTGGCTCATGTTCAGCTGGGTGTCCCCCAGCACCCCCAGGTGCTTTTCTGCCAGGCATTTTCCAGCCACTCCTCCCCAAGCCTGGAGCATTGCCTGGGGCTGTTGTGACCCAGTGCATCACTTGGTCTTGTTGAACCTCATCCCATCAATCCAGCCCGTCCAGAGCCTTCTCAAGCAATCCAACAACCCTGCTCAATCTGGTGGTGCCTGCAAACTTGCTGCCTCAATCCCCTCATCCAGACCATCAGCTAAGACATTAAACAAGAGTAGCCACAAAACTGAGCCCTGAGGAACTCCACTAGTGACCAGTTGCCAACTGGATTTGCTCCATAAGTTCCCATGAACGTGGTGATGGAGACATGGAAAAGCAAGTTTGGAGCAGATGAGAAATGATGAGATGAGTTATGAATGATGCTCACAACCAACTCTGCTCAGCCAGGACGTGGGAATGGAGTGGAGGCAAGAGCTGCAAAGGCAAGCAGCTGAAAGCATCTCCCTCGCATGCTCAACACCCAGCACGCTCAAGGAGAACTGAAGTACCAAAATTAATCTACAAATAATTCCAAATAAACAAACTTGTGATGACCCAAAGCTGTTTACACACAATTAGCAATCAGGGGGAAAAAAATAAAGAAAGAAAAGGAAGCAGAACTCATTAACTTCAGAGAAGCTCATTAACTTCAACAGGCTCTACAGCAGGCCCTGGGAATGAGCTGGTTATTACCAAGGTTGTCACCCAACTCCATTTATGCTTTTGGACCATGCACCTCTAACCCCCTCAGCCATCATCAGAAGCATGGCAGTGCCCAAAGGACCCCACCAGCTTCATCAGCCCCTCTCCTTGCAGCACCATGGAGCAGATTTGCTGCTCGCTGCCACACGTTGCCTCAGTCCCTCCAGAGTTCTCCACTCATAAGCAGGACTCAAACCACCTTCAGTTGTACTCAGCATCAGAGAGGCTCCACCAGGAATGGCTTCAGGTCCTTCAGTAAAACCAAGGCTTGTACTGAAACTGCTGTGATTTTGCATTCTGAGACTTGGGCTCATTCAAGGAAAAGGAAAATCAGCAACAGGACAAGAGGAACCGGCCTCAAGTTGCCCCAGGGGAGGTTGAGGTTGGAGCTGAGGAACAATTTCTCCCCCTTGAGGGGTGTCCAGGGCTGTCCCAGGCTGCCCAGGGCAGGGGGGAGTCCCTGTGACCCCTGGAGGGGTTTTCAAGCCCCCCATGGAGCTGTGGTGCTGAGGGCCAGGGGTCAGGGGTGCCCTGGCACTGCTGGGTTAATGCTTGGACTCCATGATCTGAATTTCCTGCAACCAAATGATACTATTAAAAAAACCCAACACTATCAGCTTCATATGAAAGTGTAAACACAGTGAATTAAGCCTTAAGTCCATCCTGTTAATGACATCACAAAGTGCACCCCAGAGTCAAATCAACCTGCCATCGAGACAAAGAGTGACATCTCCAAAATGAGACCTCAGCTGGAGTTTATTAGCTAATAACAGCTAAAATGAGGCTGAGAAATACTACTTTATTATCTCGGAACACAACCACAATGACAAAATGAAGGCATCCTGCCATCAACCAGTCTCCTTCTCCTGAAGGCACCAACAGGAGCTTCCTAAACCCTGTACCCCCAGGCTACCCCAGCCCTTCCATCCTCAGAGGATCACAGAACCCTTTGGGTTGGAAGAGCCCTTTCAGATCATGGAGTCCAACCATTAACCCAGCACTGCCAGGGCACCACTGAACCCCACAACCACCTTTCAGGGTGTTGTTGAGAGTGAGGTGGTCTCCCAAAGGAAGACTCATCATAGAAGGTCATGGAATATCCTGGCAATAACAGGAACAAGCCCAAGAGAAGCCGAACAACCTTCAGATTGAAGGTTGATTACTTTATGAAATTCAGTATATGAAATACCTGCCAGAAATAACAGGTCACAGAACTTGGGAACTCAGAAGAACCCAGGTTTCTCCTCAAGTCACATATTCCTGACCACACTGTGTCCTGCAAATTGGCTTTCCAAGCTGATTACTTCTCCCCAGCACATACACAAAGACCTGCCAGGGACTGCCAGTCTTCCTGAAGGATTCATTCTCCACCCTGGCACCGACTCCAGCAGCTTGGCTCGTGCTCCTTTGGAGTCTCTCCCAACGTGCCTCCAGGTTACCCTAAATCAGATTTTCTGTTGCTGCTCTAATGGTCTTATTATCCATCCCGGCAAGTTGAAATGTATTTTGTCGCCCTTCCAAAAGTAATTCTTATTCAACAGCAAAATTTACATCTCTTCAAAGAAGGAATAAAAGGAAAAACACATCTAAGATGGCTGATGACATCCAGTTGGCAGGAGAGAAGAGAAACGCTGTTTGGACTTTCATAACCTGTCACTCCCTATTTTTTTTCGCCCCCTCATACATAAAACTTTGGTTTTCGACGCGAGACTTTCACTCCAGCACCAAATCTGTGCCCTGCTGTGCAACTGCTCAGCAGAATTTCATCCCACTTCTCGACATCACCCAAACCCAATGTGTCTACAGACATCCAGAAGCCACGCGGATCATTTATCCTGGTGATCCTTCATGGAAAAAAATAAAGAGATGACAATGTTCCCAATCTATTACAGAAGGATAAATACAAATTAATCACTGAGATGGTTGGTTCTACGCTCGAGCACATCATCTACAATTCATTTATCCTGCAGGAATTACCGAGCCAGACTCGCTCGGCATAAATCAGGAGCAACTCCGTTGACTTGCGGTCTACTCTGTGTAGCATGAGGCTCCTTTGTACTCCCAGGGTGGTGTAAGCCACAATTGTAAGTACACAACTAAGATTTGATGCAACAGGACAAGAGGAACTGGCCTCAAGCTGCCCCAGGGGAGGTTGAGGTTGGAGCTGAGGAACAATTTCTTCCCCTGGAGGGTTGTCCAGGGCTGTCCCAGGCTGCCCAGGGCAGGGGGGGGGTCCCCGTGACCCCTGGAGGGGTTTCCAAGCCCCCCATGGAGCTGTGGTGCTGAGGGCCAGGGGTCAGTGGTGCCCTGGCAGTGCTGGGTTAAGGGTTGGACTCCAGGATCTGAAAGGTCCCTACCAACCTAATGATCCTATGATAAAATCCATACGATAATGCAATCCCAAAGATCAAACTTCTGCCTGAACCAAGCCTCACCCTCACCTAGCAGGACTCCCACGTGCCAGCTTCTGCCCCTGTGCCACAAAGAAATCCTCTTCTACCAAGACCTCCACACAGCGCTGGGTTCCCAGCCCCCTCAGGTGCTATCTCCATCAGCTCTCCCGCCTGCTGGGGACAACTGCCAGCAGAAATGCAGAAAGAGCTGCAAATCTCTTCTCAGTAGACTTGCTGCATTGCTCCATCACCTCCTCCAGCTTCAGAAGGGGGCACTGCTCCCACTTCAGTAGCACAGTGCTGGGATTAACCATCTCAGCCCAGTTGGAGTATCTGAGGAGTAATTAGGAAACACTATTGACAACTGAGCAACTTCCACAGCATCAGCTTAGCCTAAGACATTTCCCAGCCTGAGCAGTTGAAATGAAACTTTGAGTGAAAAGCTGAATGTTTTCCTTGTTCCTAAACAGCTCCCCTGATGTCAGCCCAGGGAAATATCGGAGGGCTGATCAGAGAGAGCCTGGCTTTGATTCCTCCACCTGAGAGGATCTGGATGAGGAAGGTGCACGTTAAACAGTTGAGGTTTGGAGTCAATAGGAGGTTGTTCAATCTAATTAAGCTATTGATGGGATTTTCTTTTTTTGTTCTTCTTTTATTGTTCTGGTTTTTCTGTTTTAAAGCAGTCCCAGCTTTTTGGGATTCTTCTTGAGGGATGCAACATGCCAAGAGCTCATCCACATTCTCCCAGACCTGGGGGTGACTGATCCTTTCAAGCAGTATTCCCCATCCTTTCCCTCAAGACCCTCTGAAAACACATTTTGCTCTGCAGTGGAGTAGGATTATTTGTTTCCTCATTTCCACAGCTGAAAATCTCCAGTGCCAGAGCAATTACACTGGTCTGCAGAGCTTGGAGAGCATGCTGGACATTCCCAGCTCTCCACCACCATCCAGGCAACAAGCTCCTGCCAAAGTCACCACGGCTGCTCCCACCCCTTGCCAAGACCATTCCACTCTGTCCTGGGTACCTGGCGCTCATCTTGGCATCCCCATGCTGCCCTTTGTGACACATCCCAGCAGGGTGGCAAGATTCCTGGCCCCAAATCCAACGACTAATAATAATGTGTCAGAAGAGCTTAGTGTTACTGTAGACACAGAGACAAATGGGACTTTTCCAGCTCCCATATGGCCAACAGGAGCTGGGCAGGGATTATCTCCCTGGGTCCTGCAGTGGAGAGGCTGGACTTAAACACGGAGAGAGAGATGGATACAGCATCATTTGAAGGGAAAAAGTATTACAGATACAGCTGAAAAATTGAAATATTAGGGGAAATGCACTGTTCCTCATTTACTTTTCTTAAATTATTAGGAAAAAAAACACCAAACCTTTATTACCCTCTAAAGAGGAGACCTCATTGCTCTCCAGAGCTCCCTGAAGGGAGGTTGTAGCAAGGTGGGGGTTGGTCTCTTCTCCCAGGTGATCAGGGATAGGACAAGAGGAAGTTGGATTAAGTTTCACACCACTTTTGGGTTTGCACTGCAGGTTACAGGCCATTCTTAACCACCAAGGACAGGCAGAGAAACAACAGCACCTATTAACCATGACCAGCTAGCTCCCTCCAAGAGAGCCTCCAGAAGGTTGAGGTGTGTTGGTGCTCTTCATCCCAACCCAGCACCATCACACTGAGGAGACAAATCCAGCCCTTTGAATCCCTAAAGCTTATGGATATGGAGCATTTACTGCATTCACAACTCATCTGTTGAGTCATTTTTAAAATGCTAGCAACCAAAAAAAGCATGGAAGTGAGCAGACGGGTGTTATCCTCACCACCAAAGCACGAGGACATGCCACCACCACCCCAGCCCCTGCAGTACAGCATTGGCAGCTCACCTGCAGTTAGTCCCTTGCTATGAAACCCTGATCTCTGCAAGAGAATTCACTCTCTGGACCTCTCCTAGGACTATGAAACGACTCCAGGGACCACCTGCCCTGGGTATGACACTCATCATCTCATGACCCATGATTCTCACTGAAGGAGAATAGCTTTAGGCTGGATCTCAACAAGAAGTTCTGCAATACAAGGGGGGTGAGACTCTGGAATCCATTGCCCAGAGGGGCTGTGGATGTCCCCTCCCTGGAGGTGTCCAAGCCCAGACTGGATAAAGCCTTGAGCAACCTGCTCTGGTCGAGAGGTGTCCCTGGGTGGTGGAGGTTGGGTCAGATGATCTCCAAGGTCTCTTCCTGCCTAAGCCATTCTGTGATTTTATGTCTCCATCACCACATACTCCTCTGTTTCCAGACCATCATATGAACACAGGAACTGGGGGCAAACTGAGCCACCAGCAGCCTTTGCCACGCCATTCACACCAACTCCCACCAACGACCATTCCCCACAGACTGCTCCCGAGAGCTGCCGGTCCTCCAGCCTTTCCCGAAGGTCAGCTCTTGATAGACTGCAGGGACCACTTTTAATTAAGAGTGATATTTAGTTCTAGGTCAGTTGGCTTCTAATATTCTAAAGTTCACATCTCGGTGAATTCAGAGTCACCAGTTCAACTTGCAGCGTTGCAGGGGGAGGAAATTAGGTCTGCATGACCAGACTTGGTTTTCCACAGCCTGATAAATACCACGGATAACGCTCCTGATGTGTTCACCTTCCCTGATGGAACACCACGCTAGACTGACCTCTGCAAACCACCACTGATTTCATCTTCAAAACCAAGCACCTTCCAGAAAACACAAGGGTTTTAGCAAGAAATTAGGAGCAATATTTAGTAAGAAACAGCTGCACAACCAGAGCAAATCAAAAAACAGGTCTGGTGACAGAAAAGGGAGGAATTATTATTCGGTTGGAAACAAACGATTTATGAAAATGCATTTGTTCTGTGCTAAATACAACTGGCATTAAAAGTCGTGGCTTGGATCAGCACTGGTGTGGCCAGGGCAGGGAGCATCCCTCTGGACTAAGAACCAAGGAGGCTGCACCTCAAATCCTGGGGTCAGGTTTGGGCCACTCACTCCCAGCAGGACCTGGAGGGGCTGGAGCGTGGGCAGAGAAGGGCAATGGAGNTTAAGAGCTACAGAGGGAGAAGCAACCAACACATCTGGGTGACCCCAGTCACCAGCTGTAGCTCCATCAGACAGGTACAGGAGAGCAGGTCTCTCTCAGTGGAAGGGAAAAGCTTATCTCTCTTTTCCTGCAGCACTTGGAACAGCAGGTTTTGCTTTCCATAGCTCAGAGGCATTGCAGCCCAGCTGAAAAACCCTTCCAACTCTTATCTGCCTGCTTCCAAGAATGAAAAAAATAAAACAGCCATGAAAAATTATCCAGCAGTTCTCTAAGCAGCGTTTCAAACCCAGAAGTGGGTTTGTGTTTGTGCACAGGTATGAGCTCACCCTGTTTTATGTAGAAGTAATGTCTGTGTATCTACAGACACGCTCACCACCAGCAAACTTGACTTCTTCAATAGTTATGCACCACCAGAAAATGGGATTTCCAGCAAAATCCACGAGACACTTGAGACCCACTGATGTTCAGGACAGAGCCCAAAGCATTGCCCACTCTTGCTCTCTCCAGAGGGAAGAACTTGGATCAACAACCTGAATATCAGGCATCTGAAATATTCTGATTTTCTTTCCTGAAATTGATCATTTTCATTAAAGAAAACAAAATCCTAATTGCCATAAGTTATCCCACGGTAAAAACACCTTCCTCTTTGTGTCCTTATTCAAAGGCTCCATCCCTGGAGTCATTGAAGGGCTTGATGAGGCTCTGAGCAGCCTGCCCCAGGCAGAGATGTCCCTGCTGTGTAGGGAGGTTGGACCAGATGACCTCTGGAGGTCCCTTCCAGCCCAAAACATTCAATGGTTCTAAATGGCTGCAACATTAAATAACTTCCTAACATTCCTGAAGTCAAGCACTCTCAATAAAAACATGCTATAGTTGACATCCAAACGAAAAAAATTACTAAAAAAAGGTTTTTAGGAGGATTTCTAGGATTATAGCTCAGATCTGTTGTTCCTCAGAGCAGCATCACACGTTCCTCCTGACAGAATCCTGAGGGCTGCAGACACTAAGGCAGCTCACGGGTACTTTCTGAAGAGAGAACATCTAACTGGAATGGGGCATTTAGGCTCCAGAATTTGCCATTTCACAGGGAGCAAAGTGTCATAAAATGAATTTAAATTTATTTTTCACCCAGCCATTTTCTTAATAGAAATCTTGATACTAAAGCAAAAATAACATATTGGGAAATACAGCTTTTATGTTGCTTGCTGGTGATTTTAAGTAGTTGCTATCTAAAAGCCAAGTCAGACTCTGTTTCTCTTCATTTTACCTTTGAGATCCATTAACCATTTCTTAGTGGAGACCTCCTGGCTCTGACAGCTCCTGACAGGAGGCTGGAGCCAGGAGGGTTGGGCTCTTCTCCCAAGGAACAAGGGACAGGACAAGAGGAACCGGCCTCAAGCTGCCTCAGGGGAGGTTGAGGTTGGAGCTGAGGAACAATTTCTTCCCCTAGAGGGTTGTCCAGGGNACCCCAGGCTACACACACCATTATTTTATGACCCTCTGCAGATAGTAACCCCAGGCTACACACACCTTGTGAAGAGGACATTGCCCATGAAAACATCCACGGAAGCCAAATAATCTTCCACACCTGAACATTTTGTGAAGCCTGGAAGACAGACAAAGGTGTGGACATCAAATTTGATATCAACCTCCATGGCCTAACAGCCCCATCACACAAGCCAAGTGCTTCATGAGAACCAGGGAGAGCTACACAGCAATAAATATTCCCAACCAGTGAGTTAATGGCAGGAGGAACCTTCCTGTCCTCACCATCTCATAATGAGGAAAGCAAAACTCCTCAGCAAGTTAAAAAAATAAATCTAAATACATAGACTTTTAGCTTTTCCCATCCCCTGCGTCTGTCACATAATTACAAATAATCCTCCTAGGATTTCAAGCAGAGCACAATAGAGGATGGACTTTAGATTATAAATACCTGAGGTGAAATAATGACACAGAGAAGTGGGTCAAATTTAATCCGTGGATTAAATCAGCAGCACTGGAAAATTATTTTTCTCCAAAACATCCATAAAAAATTAAAAGGAAAAAAAACCACACAAAAAACCCAAACCCAAACCAAAACATCTTTTCTAATCAGCATTTGTGGGAAACTGAAGGGTAAACAAAACATTGAGAGATTTCAACTGTTAATGCTCCTTCTCAGTAGATTAATAATTGTCCAAAATTATCAGCCTGCTATTGCAGATGATTCCAGAGACTTGGCTGGGAAGAGAAAAATCATTTCTTGCACAGCTTGTCTTCAGCTTCTACAGCATCAGGGCTAGCACCCCTGCACAGGAGAGAGGCAGAGGCTGCAGGCAAGAGAGAAAAACACATGCTTGGGGTGGATTTCAGAACCTCTTCTAGTCAAACCTGGGATATCTCTACTCCTCCAATCCTAGGAGCCCACGGCAGAGCTCCAGAGCTGCCCATCCCGGACTCGTGCCGTTGAGTACAGGTCCAGATGAGCCCCGGTTGAATTCGGGCCTAATTACACATCTAACGTGCCCCAGAGATATTGGGATAATGAAGATTTATCTTAATACTCAGAAATCTTGAGCAGCATCACTAAGTGCTGCTTGAAAACTTGACTATAAAATAATTTGTCTTCATAGGGAGTCCAGGATGCAGCTCAGGACCACCAGAAGTGAGGACTTGAAATAAATAGACACAGAAAAAGAAACCATCACAGGAGCAGGGATGGTTTAAGACCAACAACCCAAACCAAAGGCTCTTACCGTAGGTAATGAGCTTTTTATTCCAGAAGCTGAGAGGCAGAAGACCTCCTCACAGCCATCTTCTGGTGGAAGGAGGAGAATAGAAACAGTAAAGGCTGGAAACCATCCTCCTGAACCTAAGGTGCTTTGGGAGGCAGGAGGAGAGTGTGGGAATTCTAGGAAAGTAGGAGACTGATGGGTCAGGCAAAGAGCAGTGAGGCAGCAGAGATGGAGCCCTGGGAAAAGGGACACCCTCCAGCTCCTGCTGCTCAGTAGGTAGATGAGACAACTGGGAGGGACCTCTGGAGATCAAGTCCAACCCCCCTGCCAGAGCAGGGTCACCCAGGGCAGCCCACACAGGAACAGAGCCAGGGGGGGCTGGAAGTCTCCAGAGGAGACTCCACAGCCTCTCTGGGCAGCCTGGGCTGCCTCTGTCACTCACAGGGAAGAAGTTTTCCCTCCTGTTGAGGTGGAGCTTCCCAGGTTTCAGTTTGTGACCATTGCCCCTCATCCTATCACAGGGCACCACTGACAAGAGACCAGCCCCTTCCATTGGACACCCACCCCTCAAGATATTTATAGACAATAATTAAGATCCCTCCTCAGCCTTCTCAAGACTAAAAAGCTCCAGTTCTCACCCTCTTTCTTCCTAAGAAAGATCTTCCAGACCCTTCATCATCCTCGTAAGGGTGCACACCACCCTCTTGAACACAGATCTGCACTGACTCTAAGCAATGTTTGGCTGCTGCCCATGATGTCTGTTGCCTGGTGTCTCCCCAAAGATCCCCTAACTAGCCCAGAGAAAACCAACCGACCGCATCAGCCCAAAACATCTGCTCCTGATTTGCTCCTCCAGCAACGCCTCATCTCTTTCTTTTCTTACTGCCTCAGCAATGTTCCAGAATTTCCTTCCCCATCCCCACGTTCTCCTTCTCAATGTAATTCTCCAAACACAAAAGCTTCCCCTTAGAACTTGGAGAGTTTTTTGATGCCTTTTCACTTTTCAATATGCAGAACTAACGCTGCTCAGACACATATGAAGAACACAGCCCAACGAGGGAAAGTCAACGCCTGTTTTCCACCTTGGCCTCATCAGAAAAGGAAAAGCAGCACACAACTTCCCCTATTTTTAGCTCTGATCTGCAGGTCTGGGCTCCAGGAAGACTTATGCACCATGACACCCCAGAGGGCCCAGGGGCTGCTTAGCTCAGAACTGATTATTTCACTTCAAATGCCTTAGGTGAGGAGAAGCAGAGATGAAAAGCAGGTCCTTGATTTTTTTTTTTCTCCATGTTGAGGCAGCACTTCAGCAGACGGACGGCACGGCTGAGGTCACGAGAAGAGGAGAGAGATGCTACAACTCAAGTCACCCTTCCAGATTCAGGCAGCTCAAAGATAGACCTCCTTAAAGACACTAATTAATTTCAAACATAACGAAGCATTCTCTCCTTACAGCCTTTCAGCAATTTCATTAGCTGGCAGGGAAGGCTTCATGATACCGTAACTCCTCCATCGTTTCCCACCAGCACATTTGTTTCTCATCCCTACATCCCAAGAAAACTAAACCCACCGTCGTTTATGGGGAGGACAAACTATGTCCAGACATAAGAGCTCCTCTCCGGCCACTTGTGCAGGGTCCCCTTTCCCGTGTCTTACAGAGGGGGTTGCGAAGGATCCCCCCCGACTCGGTGATCAATCCCCTGGCAAACATTCTCTGGGAAAAATAACAGGGCTTTATCAAATGAAGGGATGTACTTTTAATCCTGATTGGAAAGCACCTGATATTTCTGCCACACAAATTAAAGATGAGGCCTGTGTGGAAATTCCTTCCAGAAACTGGAAATATTGGACTCCAGCCAAATTTTGGCCCAAGAGCATTTCCCACTTTCCAATTGAATCAGGAGTTAAAATATCCAGAGAATGTCAATAGGCAGGAACAATTAGTGGGTGTTTAAACTTTGAGGCTGGCATCCTGTATAAAAGAGAATCGAAACGTGTTGTATCATTCAGAGGAGAACCATCCTCCTGGGAGAGACAATACCTTTGCATCCACCAACACGGGACAAGGACAACCCAGGGCAATGACAACGGTCAAACCAGAAGGAGCTCAATTGTTACTGCAGCAATTATCAGGAAGAATGATTCTACCAGGATCAAATTCTCCAGCTACTTGGACCTGGGACAGGAAACGTAATGGACCATATCAAAGACATGGAAGAGATCAATACTCTGCAACAGCAGGGTCTTCCTGGGGGATAAAAATCCAAGAAATACTGAAGAAACTAGACTGGTGGTGGACTTCTCTCAGTATTCCCAGGAAGAAAATGGTATGGGCTTTCCAAAGTACTGGTCACCACATCAGGTCGGATCACGCCCCAGATTTCTTTGGGCCTATCTCAGGCTTTTTATCATCTTTGGATCAATTGTGAATGATTCTAAGAAAGGTGAATGTAAATCACTGGTATGACTGGAAATGTGTTCAACGATTTGTAGGGCATTTGAACCTTGTGTTACCTCTCACAAGAGAACACAGAAATGCTAAAACCAAGGTATGGTGCTATTCCTAACAAAGGGAATTTCAGATTTTCTAATGGGTACAAAGCACTGCTGTATAAACTACCAATGGGAAGCTGGTGATTAAAGATTAACCCTGGACAAACCTTACCCATCCCTCGAGTTGCCACAGATGCAACTTTGGTGTCCCAGCTGGTAATGATGTCCCTCAACAAAGGCCACATGTTCTCAGCCTGCAAGCACATGGTTCATGAGCACAAGCCAAGCTTCCTGGGCTTACCATACACCCCAAGAACACAACCACCTACACAACTGACCTTCCAGAGCCACACCATGCAGTAACTTCTGCCTGCATTAAAAGGTCTGTGAAGCTTCAAAGAAAAAATAAGGAATACACTTGACCAGCAGATACTTTCTTGAGTGGAACTTTATCAGGAAGGTGTTTTCTGGTGACACAAGAGCACGATCATCTCTTTGCCTGGAGACCCCCTTTTTGCTTTAGCCTGGCTTCCAAATACGATATGCCCAAGTTTCCCCACTTCCCTTCCATTTTTATTCTTAAGATTCACTTAGCTCAATCCTGTCATGAAAATGCATCTGGCCTCACATGGCCCAGCTCAGATTCAATTTACACCTCTGCTGAAATTCCCCCCTCAAAGCCAGGTAATTGCAGTCAGTGTCCCTGCAATCTGCGGTCATTTGGTGCTTTGATTCCCTCAGACATACATCAGCTGTAAGAAAGGGGAATAAAAAAGGGGCAGTGAGAGTCTCTTGGTCTAAGAGGATTCTAGTAGGGTTGAAGAAGGTGAGGAACTCATCACTAGGACCATCACTCAAAGGACATTGCATCAGTTGAACATTTTCAATCAGTTTAAATATGAAAAGCCAACAGCTAACATTCTTGTTCAGCATTTCCAGCTCAGGGCTGTATCAGCCTGAGCTGATCATCATCAGTTGATGTCCCCCATAAGATGTACTAGGAATGGGGTGAGGTGCAGCTCTCAGGCTGCTGGAGGTCCATGTTCCCCAGGGAAGGGCAGACATCAGAGTGAAAACAGGCTGTGGCAAAAGAGGACCCCCTCAGCCTGGCTGATGTGCTTGCCAGCTGTGGAGAACAAGTTGCTGGTTTATCTGCTCTAGAACAGATTTATGGGAACTCCTAGAACAGTGGGGGTTGGAAGGGACCTCTGAAGACCATAGAGTCCAACCCCCCTGCCAGAGCAGGGTCACCCAGGGCAGCCCACACAGGAACAGATCCAGGGGGGGCTGGAAAGTCTCCAGAGCAGGAGACTCCACAACCTCCCTGGGCAGCCTGTCCCAGGCTCTGTCACTCACACCAAAGTTTTTCCTCACATTGACGTGGAACTTCTCTGCAAGGCCCCCAGAAGGTCTCCCCAGCTGGAGCCTTCTCCTCTGCAGGCTGAACCCCCCCAGCTCTCCCAGCCTGG
>VWZY01001969.1:0-32638 GCA_013399075.1 Chloroceryle aenea
CCCCAGGGACCCCAGTGACACCCTCATCCTCCTCAGCAGCCCTCTGCGTTACCGGGGGGGACACACTGGCACTGGGCTGTGTCCCCACGACACACGGTGCTCCAGGGAGGAGAGACCCCGGCTGCAGGCGCCTGGATCAGCGCCTTCCTTTCACATCACCAACCCCACAGAAATGGGCTTCCCACCGGCTGCGTCTCACCCCATGGAAAGATCTTTCGATGGCAACCAGCCATTTTGAGGGAGAAGAGCGGGTACAATGGTCTCGGGAAGTTCCTATCTGGAACTACACTGGGAAATGGCTGCTGGCCTTTAAATGCAGAGAAACAAGAGCAGGCTTTGAGCGCACATTAATTTAAAATGTAATTTTCATCCTCTGCCTAAGACTCACGTGGGATTTATGCTATTAAATATTAAATACCAAGACCTTTATGCAATGAGGCAGCTTTATTGAATAAAATTATATCTAACAATGAAATCACAAGCTTTGCAGATATTAACCATGTAATAGGTTTCAAAAAATATTGAGCCGTAAGGACCCTGAAGAGAAGAGGCTTCCAGTCAGTGACTCGGCTGGAGAACTTGCACCTACACTTCCCCCGTGTCCACCACTCCTCACATCGGCAGGGAGGGCACATTCAAAACAGGGTGCTTCTGAAGTTCAGCTCATTTTCCAGTGTGTGTAAATCCAACAGCAAATCACAATTCCTGGGTTTTTTTTCTTACACTGCACTCTAGGGAATGCTTTTGACTATTCTGCATGAGAACAGTGATTGCTTTGTGGAGATGGCTGTGGGACTGCCATGGTGATTTCATTCTGTGTCTGGATGGGAGTACGAGCACTTCTTAAGTGATTACCAAAACCGACGTCTAATTAACACTGGTGCCACTAAATCTCAATTCTCCAGGGCTTGCGAATAAACAAGCACAACAGAGCCCCAAATATGGACAAGATACACGTGCTGTACTAAATAAATACCCGACAACTTGATTATGTTTATAAACTTTGTGAGGGAAGAGGAAATGCTTTCTAAGACTCAGTGGCTTGACCTCAAGGAATTCACTTCTCCTTGGTCTTCCTCTGGTGCTCAGCTTCTCAAAACTGAAGTGTTTCCAAGGACTCTACAGGAGAACACCACCAAATGAAAGAGAAAAGGGGTAGGGAGCACACATCCTCAGCGCTGGCCATTCACGATGCCATCCTGTGTTTGATTTTGCCATAATCAAGAATACTTCAAATCACAGATGGAAATGATAATCTTGATACATTTAAAATATTTATATGCTTTTTGAAGGAAACTGGGGTTTTTTGTAATGTAATTTCTATTTCAGTAAAAGCTAGTTTTGATAAATGTCAAAACCTGCTTTTGAAAGCACTCTGTTAGGAAAATTGTTGTTACTATTATTCTTTTCCATAAAGAAGCCTTTAAGCATAAGTGACTGAAATTCCTCTGCGCTCCAGGACCGTCGATGGGAAGATGCTACTCTGAGGAAAGGCCTTGACAGCTACAAGCATTTCGGCTGCTGCACCACGAGATGGGTCGCACTGACGTTTGATTTCATGCGCAGCAGCAGTCAGTCACTGCTGCCAGTCATGTGTCAGCCTGCCTCGGGTGGGAGGCCAGCGCCACCTCTGCAACTGCTGAGCTCCCTTCCCGGACACGTCACCCAGCTCCACCTCCACGCCTGACGCAGAGGAATATCTGGTGTTTTCTACACCAACTACTCATTTCTTTCTGGTGTAGCAAGAGCAGCAGCAGCGCTGTGGGATGCTTTGCTCACCTGCTGTAAAACCCCTTCCACTGTTGTCTGGCCTTTCGAGAGCCGTCACGACATCCAACCTCCTGCACGTTCAGCTGGTGGGGAAACGGGAAGGGACCGCTCTGAGCAAAGCCGTTACCATGGCCTCTTTCAAAACAACCTCCGAACAATCGGGTAGTGAAAATAATCATTCTGGCTTCACTTCTTGCTCTCCAGTTGATGGGAAGGACACAGCTGATGAGGAAAAGGTTCTCTCTTCAGTCTTAAATATTCATTCTTAATACTATGATACTCTTTTTCACTTGAAGTTTCCCAAATTTAATGAATATTCAGCAATGTGTTTTACCCTTAGGTCCTCTCAGGATTTCAAACAATGGAGTATAATGGTTATTATCCTGCTGCGCAGCCTGCCTGATAGCCAGGCATAATACCAGTTAAGTCACCTCCACCGCTGTGGAAGACCCAGGGACTAGTAACGCTGATGAAAATAACTTCATTGATTTTAATGGACCATATCTGATCCATTAGCCTTGATTTCAGAAAACCTGCTTAACTGTGGTCTGGAATATGATTCAGCATAAGCACAGATTAAGTACCTACTCAACACGAGGTACTTCTCATTACATCTGAAGTCCATGTATTTAAATATTTTCCTAACCCAAAATGTTCAACTCTCCTGCTAACAGAGTGCCATTTGTCAGCAAGTTTCCAAAGCACCAACTGGGGGCAGGTAAAAGCACCTTGCTGTTAGAGCAGAAGAGGCTGGTCCTATTTTCCACCCATTCACTGGAGTTTTCTTAGTGGAGAGAAGAGAGAGGTTTGGGAAACCTCTTTGGTGAACACATTCCCCTTGCTAAAATAGAACAAGAAGAAAAAAACCTTTCCCAAGTTCTCGCAATGGACATAATGTTCAGAGAGAAATTTTTAGAACAGAAGACTAATGTGATGAAAAGTAATTGGAAACCTGTTAGAACTGCTTTAAAAAGATTGTCTTTGGGGAAAACATCCATTTAAGAGGAAATAAAGAAGCATAAGAGCCTGGAGGCTAAATAACCTTCAGTAAAGCTACGGCTTGCTTCGGAGGGCCAAGCAGTGAGCCCATCCAGGCTGAGCACCCTGCGCTTCTCCAGCAGGGCCCGTGGGGCAGAGCCGGCTCCTCTCTGCTGGCCCCAGCTCAGCCTTGTGCTCGCATGGCCAGGATACTCCAGCCACCCTCTCTGTTGTGAAAAAGTCCCATGGAGAAGCCCAGGCAGCAGGAACACAGGTACCCTGCAACGACGTAAAAACCGGCATTTATATCGTTTCTGTGGGAACGAGTGACCGAAGGAATTTCTGAGGTACCGTTTGCAGTTCCGAGTTTAACTTGTGCCACAAGAATGAGATTCCAGAACACTGGTGTTTCCCAGGTGCTGTGGAAGAACGCTGTGTTGAGATAAGCTGTCTCCAACATTTCTGTTGCAGCTGCTTATAGCCCAGCAGCCTGCAAGGAGAGAGCTAGCCAAAGGAGCAATAAAAATCATTTACAAGGTCAAAGGAGTGCATCATGCTTTGGGCATTAAAAGTCTCAGCTTTGCTCTAAGCCACGCTGATAATCGGCACCAGAGACAGCAGGGAGGACTGTACATCAGAGCGCTGCGCTGCTCTGTGGCCATATGGCTCGGTGATATTTTGCTCGGTTTTATTTCACGGTTGGAGAGATCGGAGTTTTCCTTGAAGAGCTGGCAGGCAGAGCAGACAGAATTCCCAAGGGATTTTCCTGTTCTGGCAGCTCGCTGCAAGGAGAAGAGTCCCTCAAGGGCTCTCGCGGATGAGAGCACTCTGGAGTAGCAGTGATGTGCCAGGACACAGAGCTATCGTCCAGGAGTTTGAGGACAACACCTCGAAGAAGTCCTGGAGTAACGGGAGGGGAGTCTCGACAGAAAGCCAGTCCCAGAACCGGAGCTGAGCAAAACATCCCCTGCACAGCTGGCCGTCAAATTCGGCCGTGTCCCGCTGCAGAATGGTGCCCACGGCGAGAAGGGACAATCCTGTGCCTCAAACACAAGTGAAGGTCCCATCCAGTGCCAGGAGGGAAGAGTCAGGAGGCACTGGGCCAGAAGGTGCCGGCACCTCCCTGGAGTGAAACACAGGGAGCAATCCCTGCACAGGGTCCAGCCGTGAGACCTCGTCCTGATCATCACCTCTGCAAACAACAAACCAAAGCCCAGTTCGATGATGTTTGCGAGGATCCCAGAAGATGATGAACAAGTAATGAAATCCCAGCTTCTTTTCCTTCAAAACTACAGCTGGGCTGTAGACTTGCTCCTTTTCCCTCCAGTTCCCCTGTTTCTGATACCTCTGCACACACCCTGTTCACACACTGGTTATAGCGAAAAATGCTTTTTTCAGATGTTTGCCTTCTCCTCAGCAAAAGAGTTGTTGAGCAGACAAGGGGGCTTGGAGAACTCTGGAAAACCTCATGTCCCCAAAGACACGTGAAGGAGCTGGTGAGGTTCAGACTGACACTTGCCTCTCCTCCCAGGGATGCCCCAGAGCGAGGGAACCGCACGGTCAGAACAGGCACTGCGTCGTCATGCAGGAGCCACTGGGTGACCATGGCCATCACTCTGCCCTGGCATCTCGCTCTGATAATACTTTCAAAAGCACAGAAACCTCTTAAAACCAAGAGAGGCCAACAAAGTAAGTGTGGCCCTAGAAGCATCAGGATACATAGATGTACAAGTTAAGTATTGCCACATAAATAATGACAGCTTGACACTATGGCTACTATTTTTCTACTGATATTTTGATGTTTTCATTTATGATCATTACAAATGACTTATTCCTGTCCCTAAACACCAATCAGAACTACCATAAGCAATATTCTGACCACAGGCAGGTGCAATAAAATTGATCAAGGTGTTGACACTTAAGGTGCAAGCAAATGAACATGATAAACTGCCAAGAACTACGAGCAAGAAACACGATGTTCTTCCTTTGTAAAACAGCACCCGGCAGGGATGGTTATTTTGATTTTGGTTTTGTGTAGACAATAGCTTTCAAATTACCCAGGAAGACCATTGGGCCTCTCACAGCAGAATGGGTCTGCAAACAGCACTTGTGCCCTTGCACCCAAGGTGTCCCCGCGCTGCAGCCCGCCCGGGGCCAGTCGCTCCCGCAGAGAGACGTGGGGGCACGACGGCCCTGCCTTCAGTTGTCCCACCCCCTCACAGACTGGAAAGGAATAAATGTGTGTGCAACTCCTTGTGAAAACCTCTGCCCATTTCCCTGCTGCCCTGATGATATTTCTGTTTTAACTAAACTGTGTATTATATGCCAAAACATTATTGTGTGTACACGTCCAGTTTGTATGAAAGAACCGACAGATGTTCCCAAGTCCATTAACTCAGAGCACTGTGAAGAGGGCTGGTAAAGTTACCGTTCCCCTCCGGGGCTTTTTTCCTTACAGCAGCTGCGGGTTCCTGGGAGCCCGGTGCAGCTGTAGGTTCTCTTCCCAGCACCCCTGCAAATCTCCGCCATGCCCTGGATGAGGTCAAGCAGCCGGTCGAGGCAGCGCCTCGATGGAGACAGCAGCCAGGGTCCGATGCCTCAGAGGGCGGCGTAACCACCCCTTCAAACCTGTGAACACAAGCGATGGGCTGTCGGGGACATCAGCTGAGAGCCTGCACTGCTGTGATCCCTCTCCCAGGTGATGCCTGTACGCAGTGAGGTGAGCAGCTTCAGGCAGGTTCATTTTCACACCGCAGACATCTCTGCTCCGTTGCTTTCAGAAGCAAACGGTTACACCACAGAGCCCCAGCCACGAGCCCTCGCCGGGGCCAGGCTGCGGGCGGGTAAACGCCAGCACACAACCCAGAGCTCACGCAGCCTCCTACCCCCGAAATCCCACTGCCCTGCTGCGCATCCACCTGAAGATGAAAGCCTCTTGATGTGCCATGAATTGTGACTAAATAGCAGCCCCGAGAGCCTCGAAGAGACAGGAACTGCACTGTGCTCTCGCAGCCTGGCTGGGCTGCGCACGGGCAGAAGCCGTGTCCCCTCCGCTCTGTCAGGAACACCTGAAGCACTGGTAGCAGCAGTTGTCACCCCACTGCACTTTAGTGGAGGACAACTGCTTCTCTTTCCCTTTGACTTTTGTATTACAACATTCACTCCAGCCAAATAAAATATTTATGTTATTTTAAGCTTCTGCTACTTAAAGAAAAATAAACAGAAAGAAGCAGAATGAAAACATAACCGTGCAGGAAAAAAAGGAGCACAACAGACACAGTGGGTCCTGATGCTGGTGAAAGAGGTTTCCCAGATACAGTTTCAGAAGATGAGACAGACGCACAGCATTAAAACGAGCAGGATGTCACAACATCTGTCTTTACCTTGGTGGAGCTGGAGACCCCATGGCTCAGTCTCTCTTGCCAGTTTTCCAGCCCCAGAGCAGAGATGAGTGAGCAGACTTGGGATGGAGCTGCCCAACCACGAGTGCTGGCTGGAACCAGGACATAGACCTGACCATGGGGCCACGGGGCCACCTCCCCTCCACCCATCCCACCTGCTTTGCCTACCAACACACCGAAGTTATCGGGAAGCAGCTGGGCTTCCCTAGCTGGAGAGGACTGTCCCCCAGGATTGCCAGAGTGATGGTCTTCTGGTCCTTTCTTTGGTTCACAGAAAGCTTTCGCTGCTTAAGGCAGCCTCAGGTTTGCCACACGTTGCACTAAAGAAAACAAGAAAGATGCTGTTGCTGAGCAACATCTTTTCCTGGCAAACGAGTGTGGCAAATTTGCTGGAAAAGTGAAAAATTCTAATGAGCAGTGCAAAATAATGGATTGCACCAAGAGAAGCAGCTTGACAACTACTGTTTGATTTGAATTCAGAGAGGGAAAAAAATGGCTGGGCCTAAAGAAGGCTGTTGACCGTGAAGTAGACTTTGCTGTAACTGAATTGAAAAGGCTAATTCATCAAGCTGTAATGAGAATCTCATTGTCATTCATCTTTTATGTGAACATTTGCAGGCGAGAGTCTGGATGTCAGGGGAAAGCCTTGTAATTAATTTATCTCTGTTGTGTAAAAGGTAACAGATCTGAACGATGGGTTCTGTCCCGGCACAGATGCCTCAGATAAAAATCAAGCAGATTATTTAGGTCTGATTTCTACTTTCCTTCAAAGGAGAAATAAATAGCTGCAGAAAAATCAGAACCATGAAAAAAGCATAGATTGGAAGGAGGAAAGAAGCAGAAGCCTACCTCCAAGAAACCACGTCAGCAAGAATGACTGAAACCCGCAGGGGAGAAAGAAAAAAAAAAAAAGGTATAATTTGTTTGCAATGGGAGAATTTTATCGTCTAGCCTAAAGTATCAAGTCAGGATTAAGACCACATAACAGAGGCAGTGAGCAAAGTAATTTGCCATGGATAATTTGCCCTCAGCATATTCAGAATACAATGTCAAGACTCCCTACAATTACAAGGGACTGGCTTACTCTCTGTTGTGATTGCTTTAATCAAGGTCCTTTACTTTCTGAAAGCACAAGAGGCACTGCAGGACCTGACGACCGTGGGAAGTCAGCAAAATTTGTGTGTTCAGTGGTGATTTCTGTCTTTTGACCTAGCTCCCTCCTCCGGCTCCAGTGGCTTTGGTTTGCAGCACAAGGGCAGAGCTCGCGCCGAAACCACCCGCACAGCTCTCGCAGCACATCCCTGCTCCTCGGCTCGTAGAACTACATTCTAGAGTTACAGTTAAAATTATTTCCTATGGCACACAAGCCAGATGGATCAGTTTTAAGTGCAGATGCCACACTGAGGAACACAACACTGATACAGGCACCCAGGCAGTGGTAGTAACTCCAACAGAGACAGGGGACTCCGTGTGTCCCACATCAGGGGAATGGAAGAGCCTGTTGGAGAGCTGTTCTTATGAAATATCAACACCACACTCAGGAAAGCCAGAAGATTCAGAGGGAAGGAAAAAATTTCTCCTTTCTAATAAAGGTTAGTGATGCCTCTGTCATGCCACATTTGTATAGGCCTCCTCATTTCCCACAGATTGCTCCAGGTCTGATCTGGGTTAGGTCTGCCAGCACGGGGGAGGAAGAAACCCCTCACCCGTGCAGAACAGGGCAAGCTGGAAGAACAGTTTAACAGAGATTTGACTATCTCATTGTCCAAGCATAAGTTCACCATCTCCCCTGACTCCCAGCTTGGTTTTTGAAGGCAAGAGCTTGTTTAGCTCCACTAAGCACCATGTTCAAAGCTGTCACTTGCTGTACCACTCCTTCCTCTTGCGCATTTGGATTCATTTCTCCTTTCACCCCTGAAAAAGCAGAGCAAGGGGAGCTGGGTGTCTATCTCCAAGCTCCTCTGAAACCCCAGACTAATGGTTTACTTAGCAAGAATTTTGTCCACACGCTAAGAAAAACTTAGAATAGAGAGGACAGTGAGGCCAGTGCTGCTCCCCCACCACGAAGCTCAGGAGGTGGCCGGGTTCCCTGCCCAGCACAAGCTCTGCACAGGCAGACGGCTCCCCGGGAACCCCGGTGCTGGGGCTGCACCGATGGCTTCACCCCGGCATCCACCACACACAGCTTCTGATGGGGCAGAGCCTAAGATGTCAAGCTGCAAATTACCTCGACCCAGAGCACAGCAGTGACTTTGCTGAGGGCTCTGTCTCTGCGTGGCTCAGCGTGGCTCAGCAGCGCAGTGCAGCTGGGGTGGCATCCTGAGCAGGAGCGGAGGTGACTGGAGCATACTGGTGCTGCCATGTCTGGGCAAACAGAGGCTTCTCTGCGTGCCGTGAGCTACACTCACCAGCAGGAATAAAAAGTCAAATGTACCTGTTGTTATTTACCATGCAGCATTTATTTCATCACGTTGATTCTCCAAGGCTTTACTGCAGAGGAATCAGCCCCAGCAAGTGGGGTGCTGCTGGGAGGGCTCGGGAGCTGCACAGGGCACGCGTGCGATGCAGGCAGCCGGTTCCTCTAGGAGCAGGGCTGGGAACCCAAGGACTTACAAGTCACCCATCCCAGGGGGCAACACGATTTCCTTAACACAGTGCACTGTGGCTTAAGGAAACTCAGCACCGCTCACCCGGGCCCGCTGATGACCGAGCGCTGGCACTGGCACTGGCACTGGCACCGGCACTCACTTTATCTCCATTTATCATCGCAAGGCAAATGCGATGATAAATGGATGATAATCAGAGGATTAACAACAAAGGGCCTCAAGTTAAACTGTTCACCTGGCAGGACAGTGAGCTTTTCATTCCACATACAGCAGATGCTCTCCTGCAAGCAGAGGTGTGATACCTTCGGTGCTGGTGATGGAGCAGGAGGGCTGGGCTGGAGTCTCCTTCAGCACCACCCGTTTGAGCAGAGCCACTCTGCTGACAGGGAGGGGGATCTGCCTCAACAACTACACTCTGCACAGGGACTCTTCAGACCTCCTCCAGGTCCAGTGAGCCCACACTTACCCCAGCTACTGAGCACACCAGAGCAGCCCTGTTCTGTATTCCAGCCCTGTGTAACCCAATTTGCCTCAGGGGTATCATCTTGCTGTGGCTGAAGTCAACAGCAAAATTTTCATTGACTTCAGTGCTCCTGGATGATGCCTGGAAAGAAAACTGTCTAAATTCAGTGAAATAACAAAAAAACAAAATAAAAGAATTACTCTACTTTCCAGGGTAAGGGGATTTAATCCCCCCACTCCCCTGTTAATTTGCATGTCAGAATTTTAAGACATTAAAATGATTTTTTCTTTAAAAATCAAATACATTTCTGCAACCTTTTCTCACTTTTTCAGACCAGATCTTATAAACAGGATTAGGATTTGCAATTAAATTCTGTCACTCAGCCGAGATCAGTTACCACAGCAGCTAACCACCTGAGGGGGACAGTGGGCTTGGAGTGACTGCTCGAGACCTGGTGCCTGCAGTGATAAAACACATATCGTGTGTTTAAGACAAAATATAGATTAGACCTGGCAAATGAGACCTGTGAGCTCCAACTGCAGCAGAGCCATGGAGAAACTAAATCAGAGCTGAACAGGCAAAGCCCTGAGGAGCAAAGAGGCAATTTAGCAGAGCCTACAAGGACTACTCGGAGGGAGCACATCCCTGGGAACTGTCTATGGGAAAAAGGCCTCTGGGTTCTCACTCCATGGTAGGTTTGCCTGTGCTGCGGGACCTCCTGACTTAGGAGAGGACACTGAGCACCTCTGCCAACATCCATGCTGCAGCTGCACGGTGTGACCAGATTAGCACAGAACGGTTCTCCTCCAGCTGATAGCTGCCCATAAAGCTCACCAGCTACACAATGGCACGAGAGAGGAAAGAGTTGAACACGCTTTCATTTGTTTGCAGCAGCAATAAATCCGAGTGAAAACTGCCAAGTGCCTGCTGGTCTCCACATCCAGGCGGGGTCGAGGTTCCCAGGAAATGACAAAATGATGATCATCTAATAGTAATCCTGCAGGAGCACCAGAAGACTCAGAAGAGTGACAGAGACTTGCCTGAACGGCCGTTTCTACAGATAAATGCCACAGAGACTGTTCTTGCCCTTAGGCAACTTTTGACCCAGAAATGTGCTTGTACAGGGCCTGGGTTCAGCTCAACACGGGCACTTTGTGTCGAGCAGGGGCAGGTAGCCCTGTTGCCAGAAACCTTCCCATTCTGCAGCACCAAACCTCAGGTGGATAAACAAGGAAGCGAGCAGAAAGACAAGGGAGCAGGACAGCTGGGTCTGCATAAATTAGTAGTCAGAGCAGATGATGTATCGATACGTGAAAAGAAGAAAGAGCAGACTGGGTCGCTGTTTGCAGCCAATGCATTAGGTGAGCTAATTAAAGAGACAAGAAGGAAATTACAGTCAGTGGAAAATGAGGTAGCTGATGTCTGGAAAATGAAAAAACATCCTGCTGACCGTGACAGACCTGCCAGGCGTCGCTCCATGGCCTGCACAGGGATCACACGGGGCCAAGAGGCAGAACTGGTCTTTAGGAGGAGGAAAGCACAGCACGGCAGGGACAGAAAAGGCAGAGAAACACTCACGAGCCCTGAAATACAAAAACATGAGCAAGCTGGGTATGTTCCTACAATTGGGGATCTTATTTTTTTTGTACTTCACATCATCGTGCAACTCTTCTGATGAAACCAGCCAGGGCGCTGGCCAAGGCAATCCACAAGGATGTAGGTCTCTAGTGATTTACTGTTATTTTTTTTCCCCTCCATTTGCTGGTGTGTTTGGAAGTCAGCCTGTAAGGATGTTCTTGCCAGCTGGGAAATCCCAGAGGACATGTTCCTTCCTGTTTTTTTCTGGCAACCATGAGGAAAAATTATAGCGATGACCTCTTTTTTCCTTCTGCACAAGCTGGCTCTGGTACCCCTTCCCAACCTCCACTTGCATCACCTACCAGAACAGAATTTCATTTCTGAGATAAACAGACTTCTTTGGGCTTCTCAAGATAATGCTTAATGAAAAAAAATGGTATAATGGGAATACTTTCCATGGGTTTCCCTGTTTTAAATGCACTTACTTTATACACTTAGAGATCTATTGAAATAATTCATTTTCCTCTCTTCTATTAATCCCACTCTCTGCTCATCAAGACACATCCTTCTAAACTGGCCACACTGAAATCCATTAGATAACCTTCAAACAGCAGAAATGGAGCTCCCTGGGGTTTCTCTGACAAAATAGTTTGCCAGAAGAAAACACTGAATTGGTCTCTTCAAAAAAACACGTGCAGAAAAAAAATAATAAAAGAAAGGAAATCAGATTATTTTTTCTTTATCTCTTTACGATTCTCTAGTTCAGTGGAATTTTAAGAGTGCAGCACACGGGCCTCTCTGCCAGCGGCAGGACGACGCGCGCGGTGGCTGTGCAGCAGCTCCAGCACTGCCGGCCACTGCCAGCTCCAAGCCACAGACTGGGAGCGAGGGCAGCTCCGACCCCTGTGCCGGCTGCTGAGCACCACACTGGACCCAGCCCAGCTGCTCCATGGCCTAAAAGCCTGGGGTGGCAAAATCACAGTCCTGCCCCTTGGCCAGGAGCATCAGCAGCTGCAGGAGCTCGGACCAGGGCTCATGAGAGCAGCAGGAGCGCGGAGGCAGCTGAACGGCGCTGACACGGAAACCACCCGACCGGAGAAGTGTTTGACCTTCGGAGACTCAGACCCTTACCAACTCACATTTCAAGCAGAGAAACCTTGCAGACCTCACCCGCACAGCAGAATAAACTTCACAGGTTACATTTACTTTGTTTTTCTCGGTTTCTCAATTACCTTTGGAATGCTGAGTGCAGGAGGCTTGAAGCAGCCCCACGACAGATCTCGCCCGCGAGCCCCCGGGTACCAGCTGCCCTGGTAGGGCAGGTGCAGGTCAGGGGGAGAGTTTGGGCTGGAGAAGAGACAGAAAGGGAACCTTTAAAAGGAAGATCTCAGCCTTCTGCTGAGCCAAGAGGATGGTCCTGCAGAAACTGGGTCTTGACTGACGTTTTCCCTCCCTTAAAGTTTCCTTTTTCGCACTTTTTCTCCATTGCAGTTGTTCTGGTTTGAGCCCAGTTTGCTCTGTGGGGATGGCAGGTTACTTAGCAACTGAAATTAAAGTTCGATTATTGTATTAATATTGATGCTATCATTGCATGAATCATGATTCCAGTAGGAGGAGGAATTTCAGTTTCTTTAAAATACTGACTTTGGAAAGATGCCACAGCGCAGGCTTACAGGGCTGGCTTCCCACTGCCACTGCAGTCGAGGAGCGTCACTGGCCGTGCCAGCTGGGAGGAAAATCCAAAAGAGCAGAGGGAAATTCTGGGCTAGTGTTTTACTACAACTGTCCTCTGCTCAGTGCACAAATTCAGAACAGCACCAAAGTGTTCCCACATTCGAAGGACTTGATGTGTATAGGAATATCTGGCAACAGAGACCTATCAAGCTGTCGCTCGCACGCATCACTGTAACTTGCTGAATAAAAGGGCTCACCTTTCAGCCTCATGAATGTTTTCAAAGATAAATTTAGGAAATTAAGTCCCAGTTTTCTCTTTTTTCCACCTTTTTCTTCCTTTGCTAAAGCCTGTCACACATTTCAGCTAAAGTGTTTCAAATAATCTTTTCCGCTTTCATAAGAGTTTGACAAACTAGTTCATTACCCTAAAAAAGAAAATCTAAAACGTCACTAACAAACCCCATTTTTTGTCAGCTTTTCATTGCCTCTAAGCATGCTTATCCCTTTCCTGGAGCTTTCTGGGCTTCATTAAGACCAACTGTGGAGGCACAAGCTCCCAGCACATTATCACCCAACAAAACCGGATTTTTTTTCTATTCCTGCAGAGCTTCAGCCCAGGCTAAGGGGCTGAAGTGGCCCTTGCCAGGAAAGTAACACTAGTGACAGCGCCTGGGCAGAACTGCTGAGCTCAAAATCTGAAATGCAAGACAAGGAAATCTGTCTGTTTTCACATCTTCATCTCTCAACAGGGCTCTATGCAGATCATCAGTCTTCTTCCTGCGACAACAGAGGCTGTACCGAGCACATCCTCTCCTTGAAAGCTTGCAACGAACTGACGGAGTCGCATCTTTTTTTCAGAGCTCAGATGCCTGTACCCAAGCACATACTTAATAATAATGGTACCCTCCCTGAACATCAACCACAGCAGTGGCCACTCGGTAACTTGCAGCTTTATATTCTACAGCTTTCAGCTTTTCTTACTAGTGCTGGAAACCGCAGCCGGAGTCTCCAGAACAAGGCCAGATCAGAAAGCAGCCATGAGTGCTAAGACTCAGAATACCTGCCACATAAAACACAAAAAATGGGTTATATAAATAACATTCTCTGAAAATGTCTTTAACAGTTGTGCTTTGACACATCTTTAAGATCATAAACTTCACTCTTTTTAATGTTTTTGGTAAGACTTGTAATGAGAAAAGACAATTCTGAAGTCCTGACATTAACAAGTCTATTGTAAAAAGGTCACCTTCCCCTAAGAATGTTTTATTATCAGTGGAGCAGAATAGCTCTGAATACGTAATGACTTTTATCTGATGATTGCCCTGTATTCTTCTCTAAAGAAGGAAGGCTTCAGATGTTGATAATTTACATATAAGCACTGAAGAGTTTGGCAGCAGAAAACCAAACTGGTTCAGAGAATTAATTATAAAGCAGCTATAGAAGAGGCATGAAAATTAACCTCTGATCTTCATGTCTCTAAGAGGTTCTAAAAAGGACCACAGGACCTGCCACCCTCCAGGACACTACCGCAGATCACTCAGCTGAAGTAAAACACACGCAGCAGCGATTCGCTTTCTGCATAAATCCCTGCAAAGACCATCTCTCATCTGCATTTGTTTTTTCCACCTTGGTGTAGGGACCCCACCACACCACTTCATTTAGCAGCACACAAAGGATGGGGAGGTGCACAGAGAGGATCTGTGTTAATGTCAGTGACAACAGGAACTGAGATTAACAGCTACGACCAACAACCACGGGCAAAACCAGAGGTACCTGAAGGTCACTGTCCCCAGCAGCCGAGAGCCCAGCGGTCAGGATCAGACCAGCCGCGCGTGGGCCGAGTGAACCCATCACAGCACGAGCTGCACGCAGAGCAGCAGGGGCTGATCCTGGGGACAGAACCAGCTCTGCACAGCACTGAGGCAGCCCTGCGGTTCAGGAACGCCCCTCCGGTCTCTGTCGTGGCAGAGGCAGCCCCTGAACAGTGCCTGTTCTGCACTCCGTTCAGATTAGAAGGTTCCCCCAGAGGCTGCGTGTTTGTAAATCGCTGTGCCAAAGCTTGTTTGTTGTTTGGAGTCATTGAATTACATTGCACTTAATTGCTCCCAATCTACCACCGGTGAAGGTTTTCCAACAAAAGCTTCCTCTGTCAAGAAACCATTTTTATAACTAACGATCTTATCTCAAGAATGCTTTTCAAAGAGCATTTAAACATCATGCTCCGTTTGCCAGGGGGATGCACAGTGCAAAGTACAGTTTTTAAATCATTTTTCAAAGAAAATACATTTTTCTACGAGTGCTATCTGGGATGAAGGCCTTGCCTTACTGGGAAGGCCATTTATCTGGGGACCAATTAGCTGCTGAATTTCACCAGTGAGACAATGCCGGGCCGGTTCATCAGTACGTCAAAGGACACGCTATCGATATGTTAACAGGGGATGGTACTTCGCTGCAGACTGATGGCTCCTGACTCCACATTAAAAGTCGTTCCATGATTCTGCAGGGGGACAGGAATACAGGTACAGTTGGATTTGGAAGGGTTTGCTCCATTCTATCCCAGCACTTGGAAATAATCAGTGTACAATTAGAGGTACCAGATAAAGAGCTTCTCCCCTCTACATTTCTTTTTGCCCCAGGAATATGCATTTCCAAGCTGGTTTAAAGATGAAGCACACAGCAGTGTGATTCTTTGCTCAGAGAGGTTAGGAGATCTCCAAAGATCAAGTCTGTCAGGAAAGCTAAGACAAGCATTCAGAAAGAAAGCGGTTTATCTGTCCTGGTGCAGGGAGAAGGGTACGCCTGGGAGGACTGCAGGTTTTAAGCACTATGCCACTTCTCACAAAGGCATCAAGTTCTTTCCAGGTCTCATCAGAGAACAAACAGGAACACTTTTGTAAATGAGGCTGAGAAAGGAGGTGGAGAAAATCAGAGCAGTGAGGGCAGGACAGGCAGCGATGAAGAGCATCCATTCTACCAAGATGCCGGTGAGATCTGAGCTGGAAAAGGGACTTGGCTAAACAAGCAGCAGCAAGGACAAAGGCAGCGTACGCTGCAGTAAAAGTGTGAGGATGTGTGACTCTCCTGCAGCTCTCTGACTCAGATTAGCTGAAGTTAAACTCTTGAGGTGCTTCCAAGCATGTCCTGTGTCATTTGCACCAATTACAGGGCTGCTGTCCAGTCTGCCCTCCAGTTTGGAGCTTAATGTGAAACAGGAGGACCCTTAATATCTCTGTATCAGGAAATGGGTATTTAACCTAATTTTTCCAAATCCTAATTGAATCCTTATTCTTCCTAATACTGAGCTAATAAATGAGGCATTTCAGATTTCACCCTGGCATTTCAGCACACCATAAAAAAATACACAACAGATTAAGGGCCCATTATATATATTGTTCCTTCTCAGCCAGTGTAACTCAGATGCCACATTTCACAGATGGGTTTAGCGATTGATGTTCTATGCAGGCAGGAGCAGCAGGGTGGGCTGATTGAACCACAGTAACAACATAATTTGGGGCTGGTTCTTCTGTTTTATTGTAGTAAGTCAGAGCTGGTTTGAGCTTTCTCCTTTCTGTCACCAGTTCATCTTTTCAGATGGAAGAAATCCTGTTACAGCGATTGCATCCCCAGGACAAAGTGAGCTCGCGAGTGAAGCGATGATGTTTAAGGCCACGAGAACCGTGGTGTTTGTGGTGAACTGTGTTCCCTCGTGGCTCCAGTAAAGAACGAAGCACTGACAGGGAAAATATTTATGGTTTCCATAAAATTTGCTTCTTTTCTCATCCTGTTGTCAATGAAACATTTCTGTAATGTCTTTTACATCAAAGAAATAATTTCTTGATGTGGTATCATCCGATCTGCTTTCCATTCCCAATCTCCATTCCCTTAGAAAGCTGAACACTAGTTGGTATTCAGTGAATAAATTGCCATTACTGTTATGAATTATATCACATTGTTCAACACCCAAGATAAGGGCAGTACTGTTCTCAGTACCAAACACAGATGGGAGAGAGGCGGAGAGGACGAGGTAAACAAGCCCAAAAGTAAAGCCTGACCAGTGAAGGAAGCCTTTTATCAGCACTTTGGAGCTGTGAACTCTGTGTACAGCCCTGGCAATAAAATAACACATCCCTACCACTGGAAGCGAGGCACCGCCCCAGGCACCGCTCCTGTCCTGCGGTTTCCCTTTGTGAGTACACACACACGTACACACACGTGTACACACACACACATGCATCTGTACACACACACGTACACACACATGTACATGTACACGTACACACACACATACACACACACGTACACACACATGTACACACACATACGTGTACGTACACACACACATACACACACGTACACTTTCACACACGTACCGCCCCAGCGGTGGTTGCACAGCACGGCCTCCCCCTTCCTGAAGTCGTCATCAAGTTTTAAAGACGCAGAAGAGACACAGTCTGAGGATCAAAGAAAACCGAAGGGGGTGGGGGAGAGAATGCAGGAGGGCTCGTAGGGTTCCTTTTGTCTTGGTGGTTCCTTTTTTCTTAAGAGGAATAGAGCTGGGGAAGGACAAATCTGCACAGCCCAATTCCCAACTGCACGTTTCAGTTTTGAGTCCAGAGATGAACAGGCTGCAGTGGTGTGAATTGTTACAATAACATGAAAAATTCAGCAGAACTCATTATCCTAAATTTAATCACTCCCTCTGAAATTCTGTCAGACTCATTACACTGGTTCCCTTTCTGACACAGTTTAAGCTCCTCCAGAGAGCAGCTGAACAATAGCAATAATAATGATTAAATTGCTGTCTAAAGCTTCACTGGACATCAAAAATAAGTAGACTAAATTCACACTTACAGACACTTCTTAAAGAAAATTATCAGAGTACCAAAGTGATCGAGTTTCTGATACCCCTTACGGAGTTCACGGAACAGTCTGGCAGAGAGAATGCAGCGGGAGCCTTAGGAGCACGAACCTCCAAGGGGTCTGGATCATCTGGATCACACCCTGGACGGGAAGCCAGGCTCCAGGAACAAGCAAAACTTGTACTGTGACAAATACAAACTATCTGAGAGAGAGTTGCAAGAAAAGCTGAAGTATTTGCAAATCCACACTAAAGTAGGAAATATTTTTAGTCCAAGAGATGAAGATGAGAGTACTCTTCAAGGAGCCATACAGCAAAGCAAGGGCACAAAGGCCACCCCAGCAACCACGGCTCACGGTGCTCAGAGCCCTTGGCAACCCAAGGGCTGCTCAGCAAGAGCTCCCTCGCTGCTCGGGAGGTATCTGGCTCTTCTCACTCACAGCAAGCTCCTTCCACAGGACCAGAAAGGCTGGAACCACAGCATTATCTTCGTTTCTGCATTTCTTAGGAGGAAGAAAATCATGGGAACTGATACAGGATGAGCAGAGTGTTCCCAAGACTGATCTTCTCTGCTCTGTGAGACAGTGGAAGGGTTTGGCAGATGACATTTCATCCGAGCGCGTTACAGCCTTGCAGTGCCACACGCCGGCCAGGGGCTCTCTGCCCTCTGTCCCCTGCGGCCACCCAGCTCCAAACCCTGTTCTGCAGCAGGGGTGAACCACACAGGGCTGGTCAAGGGGGGACCTGATGCTTCCAGGAGGCTTTTAGGTACAGAGGGAGGCTCTTTGAGTCACTGCAGGTTTCAGACTAGGGCTAGCAGAATTCATTCATGCTTTTTGCAAGTCATATTTGACGAGGATTCTTGTATTTCTCAGAGGATGGTACCGTCAGGCAACGCACAAATGTTATGCATTTAAACAGTCTGCTTTGCAAGAACGTACTCATTCAAGCTGGCTTTATTGTACTTCAATCTATTGCACATACACAGCTCGGTTTTCCTCTCACCAGGTGTCATAAATACAGAACCCAATTACCAGGTATCTTAAACCTACTGCCCCAGCACCGGGCGGGAGCAGCCATCCCAACAAAACTCCTCTGTACAGGATTTTCCCTGCACAAAGCACGGCGACCGCGGCGCTGCACAACCAAGGCGCAGCCTTCAGCTGCATCCCCAGCCTAATGCGAAGGTGCAGCTGCTGCTGCCCAGCAGACTTCTCAGGCAGGCAAAGCCCACCAGCACCCCCAGCTTTGCCAGGACAGGCCCCCGACTGCCCCTTCTCCCTTGTGCACCCACCTGTGGGTCTGCCTCCACCTCAGCACGTTACTGTCCCCCAGACCCCCCTGGCCCTCCCCTTGCCCTCGTCCAGGGGATGTGGTACCAGGGTTCATTTCATCAAACAGTGATAATCCTGGATTTAGCTCATCTTAGTATTAGGAGAAGGAAATGTCAGAGGAAATACCTACACTGATCATTAGCTGAACCAAAAAAACCAAACCTGTTTCTCCCTTCAAAATTTCTGTAATTTCTGATCTTACACAGTTACTTCAGCATACACCTTAGAGCACATCTAAAGACAAGAACTCCTGTCCGTAAAGGGCCCCATCCCACTGATATTAGTAAGATTTAATCATGTATTATGAATTAAAACACAGGTCAGAGTTTTCTTGAGGACAAGTAATGTCATCACACGCTTACTTTTTGGAGGACAGTGGTTTAAGCAGAGCTACATATAAGTGCATATCATCAACCACATTTGTAATTAATTCCAGCAACTCATTAACTGCAGGAGTGAAATCACTGGAGCTTCACTAGTTTATGAGACCTATGGATGTGTGTCCATCTACTTACTAACGGATGTAAATCACGCCACAGTTTTATTATGTGGTATAATGACTGATGTAGAGACACTGTCCATCGGAATTACCAACAACCAGAGCAGCATTTTAACTGAAATTCCACTTCAGCGACCTGGAGTTAAGTGGGACATAAACAACATATAAACCTTGTGCTAATTTCTCCTTAACTTATCAACATTTCCACTGAGAATCAATAAAACTGCCCTTCAGCTGCCCTAGTAAGTCGTGGTTAAACGAGCAGAGAACCTGAGCTACGCCAGGTCCATGCAATGCTCTTGGTCCTCTGAAGCGAGCTGGATACATCCCCGTGTGCATCACTAAATCAACCAAATCTGAGCTGAAAAGTTGCTTTGAAATATTATTACCAAGCACTGCATTATTTTAATTGGCTCCCTGATGAATACTGGCCTGAGTGGGGACAGTAAATTGCCTTACTGTGTGAAATCTCTGGTTTGAATCCAGCAGTAAAAAAACCTCCCAAAACCACCAAAGCCACCACAGTGTATAATCTTCTCTCGGAGCACATGGGGAGAGCTGACAGCACCACGGCTGTCAGGAGCTCTTCAGCCTCCTGCTGGCTGCACCAGCACCAAACTCGGGCAGCCCTCGTGGCTCGTGCAGTGAAATGAAGCTGCTCACCATTTTTTATTTGAAAGGAAGAGCGTGATGAGCAAAGCGTAACTTGTCCCAGTGCTTCGCAGGGACCCAGTCCCGATGAAGATGTTCAGCTTCAAACTTCACCAAAAAAACAAGTCAAAACAAAATAAAACAAAACAAAAAAACACACCCTCCAACACTGCCCTAACTTCTGTGCCACCCAACCAGGAGTGTTTGTTTCCTAATGTGGGTGCTGCACCAAGACCCAGGCAGGCACCAGACCCAATCTGTTGACATCCAATAGTTTATATCCATGTAGTGTGAGTCCTCCATGTGGGCAGCTGTAGCCACCCCTTGCTGTTACATCGCTGCAGTGAGGCCCTGCTCAAGGGGAGATTGCTCTCTTCTGGGGAGATGGGGCAGTGTGGGGCAGCACCAGGAGCCTCCCGTGGGATTCTACACAGCCCTGCTGGATGTGTTGCACCTTGTGCTGGAGCTGAGTTTTCCAGCGTCACTTGGAAGTCAATGCAGCACAAAAAAAGAGTCAAGTCCTCCTAAAGAAAGCAATAACCGAGCCAAATCAAGCTCCAAGTAAGCTCCATCAGAGCTGTTGCCACCCCCTATTCATCAGGAACAATGAGAGCAGGCATTGAGATTCCACGCTGGTTTTATGAACAGAGTGCTGCCTTTTTAGTATGTCACATTTAGGCAAGAGAACAGATTCTGGCTGTAAAAAAGTACCCTTGGAACCTGCTTTTATAGTTCTTACTTGAAATATTTCTAAACAGTCCTCTCCTCACACGCATTTAAACAACTCCAGCCTCAGGAGAATAATAACCTATAGCAAATACACTGACTTTTCCAGAGCATAAATGCAAGTCTTACACGCAGGTCACAATTTAATGAGTTCACAGAAAACAAAGCCCCCAGATGAAAGCAGAATCAGTGCTAATTACAGTGGGGACGCCCAGTGTCTCTGGTGCATCCCTAGTGACACTCACCTGCAACCACCAACTTTTCACATACTGCTTTTAAGGGTTTTTTCCAGGCACAGCACCCTGATGTGAAATGTGCCCCACCGACAGGGTCCGGCCAGACAGGAACTAGTAGAGGGGAACCAGCCCCTACTCCCCATCACAACCCGCACAACGGAAAACCCAGGCTCATGAATATTTAGCGAGTTCACACTCTTATTCATGACAGATGTATTTTGGATTTAAAGGAAAGTCAAACCACTCCCTGCAATTAGAGCAGTCCCGTTTGGAGAAGCAGCCAGTTTCGTGGCTCCATCCCATTCCTAGTTCCTGAGGATTAGTCTGGGGTCAGAGCTGTTCGGAGAGAAAAGCGGTACCCATACAGACATCGTTCATGGGGAGACTTCTCCATTACAATTAACCTTGGTCTTTCAGCTTGTTTATGTCTGCCATATATCTGCCTTGAGTTCAAGTATGTTTTAGACACTGCTCCCATTACTTTTTCAAAAGAATTACCAAGACAAAAGAATCACATGCAGCCACAAGTATCACCGACACAAGGAGAGCATCGGTTTCCACGAGCAGAAGGTTACACTGCGGAGAAGCCCTGCTGGCACCAGACAGGCTTGGCCAAGGGGAAGAAACGTGCTCTGGGCACCGAGGCTTCTGCGAGGGTGGGGGCACCCACTGCCCGCCTCCCACTCCCGGGGCTGCCTCCCAACCGGAGCCAGGCAGCAGCTCCCCAAGAACCCGGGGTGCCCCTCCGTGCTCGTCGCTGGGGACCGCACGGCAGGACCTGGCAGACAAGCCAGGCGAGGGACAGCGAGGGGTGCAAAATGCCCTGCTAGTGAATTTAATGCCGAGCCATAAAATGTTGTATCCATTCTGGAGGACAATATTTAAACAGATGCTATTAGTGGTTGTATTTCAAAAGTCAATGGGGCTAAATAAATCTAACATTTACTTCTACTAAAAATGTTATAAGGCCAAGCTCTTTTTTTCCTTAGGTGTTCAATTAAGCAAGAACATATAGATCTCCTGCAGAATTTAAGACTGCCATGAACAGGAAAGCTTTTTGGTTAAGCTTTCATCTCTTTACGTAAAGAACTAAATTGATGATTTTTAAATAATTTACATCCCAGAAGTAGTATTAAAAAAAGTCCCACATGGAGCTAAAAGCATCGTAAATATAATTTCCTGTCACATTATATGAGATACTCTGATGAATGCATAGTTCCTAAAAGGACACTAAGTGTGGACTTGGAAGGTCTGACTCCAGTTTTCTGAAAACGCTGGCTTTGAGGAATGTGCCATTTGACTTCATTTTCGCTCGCCTTGAGCACGGCCTCTGAGACACGTGCGCACGGGGTTTTTTCCTTCTGATTTATTACATCAAGGCTGGTGTTTTGAAGAGCCTTATCCATCTGAGAAGCAAGGGGAAACTAGTCATCAACCCAGAGTTTGGGGAAGGGGAGGGACTCGTGACTGTGTTTACAGGCTGGATAAAGAGCCTTTTCAGCTCATCACCAGCTTGCCAGTGAAAGCAAATGCCTTTTATTTTTCTTTCAGTGAGTGTGTGTGGGAGGGGGAGGAGACAGAGGAGGGAGTCAGTGTTATCTCTGCTGTTATAATGCTGAATTAAGACAACCACCTGCCCATCATGTACTTCCAAATCCTTTTTGCTTCTCAAAGATGACTGACATTTCACAGCCTCCCGTTGCCCATCTCACTAAAATATTAATACATCCAAAGGTTCAGATGGCTGCAGCCATCCAGAACAGAGGCAGAAATTAAAAGCAAACAGGCAGAACAACACCCAGCAACGAACACTTGGTGCTGAACTTGCTGTTAAAAGAGGAGATGACACGTTCAGCCTGAGATGCTAATGACCCTTTTTTGTTATTAATGCAATATTTATTAGCACCGATTCCTCTTTGTGCGATTTCCACCAGCTCTGTTTTCCCACCACGTTCACCACCACAGCTTTTCAGTTTCTGTACCCTTTGCAGTGCCCATACGTTGCCCAGCTTGCCCAGCTAGCTTTATTCCATGGCTCTCTCTGTGTCATATGCTCTCACTGTGCAAACAGCCTGTTTCTCCGGGTGTTTTTAATTGCTAGTCTAAAAATAAGATGGGCAATTTTCTTGTCTGATTCTCCCCAAATGTCCAGGATATTTGGTTGGCTTGGCTGAGGACACCATCAGTACATGACTAATGCACCCAGCTGACCATGGTCAATGCTTAAGTGTACAAAAGGCAGCTATGGAGTGTGGATGTGAGCAGATGCCCTGAACGCCGGCTCCGCGGGAGATGTTGAGTGGTGTGGAAACATGAGTCAGTAACGGTGCCAAGGGTACAGAGATCTTCAATCCCTTTAACCCAACCTGTAATATGAAATCAAATGAGGGTACCTCAATCATGATAATGATTATGATTGTTATCAAGAATGATAACCTCAGGGACGGGTGTAGTGCTGCCTGGGACGCCTCTGCCTGGAGAGTCATACCCCAGCCAGGTCTGATGGAGAAGCACAGAGGGCCAGGGCAAAAGGGGTTTGGGGACTTCAATGGGAGCTGAAGGGAACATGAGAAAACATGTGGATGAAAAAGGACACATACAGCAGGTGTTTGACAAGGTGTTAGTCACAGTTCCTGGCATGGTGAGGACCCAGTGAGCACTCCTGCCTCCAGCCCCATGCCCACAAAGCACTGCAGCAGGAGATGGCATTTGCTGTAAGCACTTTTTTCACATACGCAGCTGTGAAAATCAGGATAAGTTCAGTAAAGAGATTGTGCTGGATGTCACTTTCCCTTGCCTCGGGAAATAATTCTGACAGATGTTTATAAATGTGCTAGCAGTGCTTACTTCTGTAACACAGCACTACCTTCCGAAAGAACACTGATGTTGCTCGAAACGTCCCTGGTTTTAATCATGTTATGAAACAGTTCTTGATTTACGTATTGGTATTATTTCTTTGGTGCTACAGACATTTTATAGATTTGTTGTTCATCACAATGAAAGTCCAAAAGGAAAAAAAGAGGGAAAAAAAAAAAAAAAGAGAGGAAACTATGAAGGAAATGTTTCTTTGCGCACAAGTTACTCTGGAAAATCTCTTTTTCTCCTCCTACTTGACCTTCTTTGAGAGTTTCAGGCAGATTTCACAAGCAAATGCACTAGCAGAGTATCTCCTAAGAGGGGAACAGGGCAAAGAAAAGGCAAGGGGCAGAAAACAGACTCTTGCCCCCTAACACTACAGAAACCTGATCACCACAGTTCAGCCAAATACCAGAGCACTGAGCCCAGTGTTTCCAAAGTGAGGTCACCATCCTGCAGGACAGCTGGGGCATAATGTGCTCCCTCACATTGCCTCCCTAAAACAGTCCCCCAAAGAGGCAGCACAGCTTTGGGCAGTTGAAACAGCTCACAGTTAGTCCTGAGCCATGATGGACACTCTTCACGACCCTGCTCCAGCACCAAAGAAACCCTGGTGCCCAGCTTGTTGCACTTGCTATCACACTCCAGATTTGGAGTGGCTCAGAGACACGTTCTCTGCACTGCTAAGACATTTCCTCTTCTGCAGCTGTGTGTGTTTCTAGGTGATGGGACAGCAGTGGTGAAATAAAAACTGACAGTTCACATCAAGTGTAGTTAAGACATTGTCATTTCATTTTGAAACAGATGGAGCTGGCACAAATTGAATGCAGCTCTTCAGACGCACTAAATGGCTTTAGCATGATTGGTGGAGCTGACCTCTGAGCCCAAGACTGTCGTACAAAACACAAGGGACAAGCCAACATTTCCTACCACTGCTGCTGGTCAGTCAGTGACCTGGGCACTGCTGGAGAGGGGCTGTGCTCCTGCGCTCAGCAGCCCTCTCAGAAGCACAGCTCTGACACCAGAACCACTGCCAGGGAAGGTGCAAGGTCCTGTACACAAGGAATGACCTTGGGCTCCTCCACCAGCCTCTCCAGACCAGCAGTCACCCAGCGCTGAATCTGCATGAAGATCCTGACCCGTCCCCAGTCCCACAGAAGCCCACTCAGTGATGTTTGAGAGTCTGGAGCCGTAGGACTGCACAGCTAACAGCCTCACCACGGAGACTGCGGCAGCTCGCAGGTCACCGGGACGCTCACAGCCTGCTCGGTCTCTCTCTGAATTAGGCCAAGACAATTAGACACTGTTCTGCTAACAGCACAGAAAGGTAACTCACTGCTCCTTTCTTTTGCTGGTCATGTGGTTGGCCTTCTCATCTGCTGCTCTGTGACACCCTGTCCTAAAGGCTGGACTGAAATTCAAAACAACAGCAACTGTGTTTGATGTTTTCAGAGGTAGGAAGAGGGCCATTTGGACAGCCAAGGAACATTACCGCTTGCGGAACCATTATTAAGCCCCGAAAAACCTGCCTTGGCATGAAAATACCAAGCAGACCTCACTGCTCTGATGATAAAGGTTTGTATTTCATTACACCACTGATTGTTTTGCAGAGCCACTTCTCCATCCCCAGCAATTTAGTGGGTGTGAGAATTTGCACCCTTGTGTGTACAATTTGGAAAGTTTCTAATTGCTCATCAAGGGATCAGGACAGAGCGACCATCTTCGCAGAATTTATCACCAGCATTGTAAAAGTAATTACGTGGAAGATGTCTCGGTATTGATGCCATACAAAAACTGAAGATTAGATAGAAATTAATTACTACCAACAGTTCTATACTCGCAGTGCGAGTGACACACAGAGGCTGTGCAGCTTCCCACGAGATCGGGGCACTCGCATCGCCCATGGCAGAGGTGCTGCACGGGCAGGAGCACGGAGATTAGAGCCGAGCCAATGGATCACGCCTGTGGAGGTTTCCATGTTATCCTGCTGGCCTCAGCCAAGGCTGCAGTGGCTAAAGAGCAACAGAAGGCTGCCATTAGGTGCACAGCAGCAGTTTAGTCTCGGTGTCCAGGAGGGCATCCAGCAAACCACGATGACAGCTGAGAACAGACACTGAGCACTTCTGTGGCACGGGTCCTACCCACCACACTAACTCATCCTCCCTCAAGTGGGTGAAATACGTAACTCCTAGAAGAGGAAAACTGCTCAGCACAGAGGAGAGGTGAGACAAATGCCGGCGTTAAGGGAAGCGCTTGCAGCTTCCTTCCGCTCAGACTGAAATCCAGAAATGATAATGGCTAAACCCTAAGGAGAGGAGGATGAAAGGGCTTCGCTCCCGGGCATGTGACACTGCTCCCCTTTGTGGGACCAGATGCGAGGAAAGGGAGCAGAGAAGAAAAGCAAAGCTGGAGCTGAAAGACTCTTTTTTATTTTCAAGAAAGAACAAAATGAAAATGATCCTGAAAGAACAACTGTTCCTTTCAAAGCCATTAGTTTGGGAAGCTGGCTGTAAAACGGTACATTTTTGAAATGTGGCTGCGGTTACCAAGCAACAGCTGAGCCCCTGCTCCGCTCCCAGCAGCGCTGCCGAATTTGGGGGGGGGGCAAATCCCACAAAGCCCCACCGTTGTACCCCCAGTGCTGGAAGGGCCCCAGGGAGCTCGTGTAGCTGGGCAGAGCAGACCCCAACTGCAGAGGATGCACCACGGGGAGCAGCCACGGCCCAGCCCCTGCTCCAGAAACAAACCTGAGCTTTGGAAGTAATAAGGACAGCAAACGGACTGAAGCATTTCACTTGAGAGGGTCTGATGGAGGAACAGGCAGAAGGGGAAAATCTGAAATAAACCCAGTAACTGCAGCAGAAGAGCTCGAGTTTTATGCAGGTGTCACTATGAGCATTATTTGATGTACGTTACCAAACCTACGTAAGCAGCAAACAGAACTCTGAACTGAAGTTCACAGTTCTCACATGCACTGGACACAGTGGCGTGGTCGGCAGGACTGTGTACAGCTCAGGGATCTAACAGCTCATTGTGCTGGGTGTTTGGGGCTGTCAGATCCTGATAATGGACGACTGAGCCAGCGCGGGGCAAACCCCCCGATCCATCGAGCTAACAACCTCACTAAGAATCTGCAAGGGCGGCTGCGAAGGTCTCTGGCACCGGTGCTGCTGTGTTATGAAAGGGGCAGACGTTGGAGACATTCAAATGTTTATGGCCCAGGTGACTTTCCTCCTACTCAGGTTTATTACGGTCCACTAAAAGTAAAGATCAAGATGTTATTTGCACTTGTGAAAAGACCAAGCCTTCAAGCAGAAAACAACATCAGACTAAGTTGACTGAAGGCTTTAGCTGGTGTGGCACTGTGATTGCTGCAGTGTAGGGTCATGCCCCTCACATTATTCCCTCACACGATCCGGCTGAGCGGCTCCAGTGAAGCACCCCTTGAAATCCAGCTCTGGGTCTGAAGGGGGGTGGGGGCAGGGACACGACATCTCAAGAGCTTGGTGAGGTTCGGGACCCACTGCATACCTAAGACAGCAGTGACTAAGCCAGCCAGGTGCTGGTGAAACTGCAGGTACATTGGCCTTTCTTTTCTTCAACAAACAGCTGCATTGAAAGGCAATACCAGTCAAGAACATCAAAAGGCACCACTCAGAAAAATACCAGTACTTTAAGGCAAATGTGTTTTCTGAGGCTGAAAAACACTCAGATGGGAAGAACAAAGATAGTAACCTGACTTGGCCAAGGACTGTCCATCTCCCATGAGCTCAGCACAAAGGGATCCCACAGTCAGACACACAATACCAGGAAGGAATATACATTTGAGTTGCATTTGAAGGCACTTGAATAGCAGGAAGCGCTCTGCTTCACACGACATGACTGCAAACACGCTGCTTTCTTCCAGTCCATGCACCCCACAAACCTCAGGCCTTACACACTCAAGACCAGGACACCCAGTGAGCCAAGCTCTGTGTTTTGCTGCTGCTCCCGGGCTCCGTTGCAAGGCCCACGGCAGGACCAGCGTGCCAAGCGTGGAGACATGGCATGGCAGCAGTGGGTCCTGCTGTTCTCGGGCACAGGCAGCACTGCTGGCCCCGGTGGAGAGACACCACAGAGCAAACAGGGTTGGGAGGGCTTGCAGTTCATTGGCACCCCCAGCTCCCCCGACACATGGCCACCCCAGCAGATTAAAGTTCTTCTCCTGAAGCAGAGGAAGGTGGACATCACAAACCAGTAGGAGCATGTGGGCAGAACAGAGACAGCTACAGGAGACGTAACCAGAAGTGTTGAACAGATTTTGAGGTCAAAAAGGATTAAGACACTGTAGTCTTAGACCTATAGAATCCAGACCATTACATGCCCAGTAACTTGCACCACAGCTGTGTCCTGAGGTCATGCTGGACCGGAGACCATCTCTTATGACTAAGGTTCTTACTCCTCAACTCATACTCAAATCACCTCAGAGATTACCGGTACATACAGGTTTCTGCACACACACTGCAATATGCTGAATACCCCACTGACCACGACCATGTTATCTGGGTCCAAATCTTTGAGTGGTGCTTTTAGCAAATTTACCTTTAGCAGACACTTAGAAATAGATCTTTTGCATCACCATCATCTCTTAACAGTCAGGTCAAACGCTGCCATCAATTTAGCTGCTTTTGTGTGAAACCACAAGTACAAAGACCATCAGAGATCAGCAAAACGTTGATTTTTACTGCAAAACTAACAATAAATTCTACTCCAGAACTCATGTTCGCACTCCTATCTACTCTGCTCAGTGCCTGCAGCTGATTCCCTTGAATCCTATCCTAGCTGTCTTGTTCCTCGTCAACAGCACAGAAAAGCTGTGTCGTCATCTGATTTTTGTTCCACCAGTTGCATTTCTTTTCCCAGGGTTGCTAACCACACCACCAATACTTCCCTGTGCAGCAGTATGTGCAATTGCCATCTGTGTAGCTGGCACTTCCACAAAAAATATTTAAATATCTGTGGAACTTCTAAGACTGTCAATGAAACATGACAAAAAACATAACACAACATAATGTATGCCTGAAGTAAGGGACCATCAACAAGTTCACAATGTTTGAAATGAGAAAGAAAAGCCCTGTACAAGTGCTACACAATCCCCCTCTCACACCAGTTTGCTGAACTCCCTCCACAGCCACTCGCCTCCAAGCCAGCCTGTTCCCAAAACACGCACGTGGGAGTCGCTTTCCACAAACCTTTTCCATTTTGAGTAGAACCAAACCACACTGCTGTGCTGGTGCCAGGTGATGATCACTGCAGCAGTAGGAGCTGCACAGCTTCATTACACACGGTGCAAGAACTACCGCCACTTTTGTTTGTTTGGAGCTTCCTCTCACCGCTTTATGTGACACTTTACTAAAGGTGAGAAACTAAATCTTGACAATCTTTAGGCCAGCAACATCCTGATCAAAAAAACATCACATTTACCTGCTCTTTTTTTCCCAGCATACTTCTGTCTTTAATGAACTGGAAGTTGAGCAATAGGAACAGCTGTAGTTACAGCAATCCTTATCTATGCTGAAATTTTACCTTCACCTTTCAAATCTCTCCTCAATTTGGAAATGAACTTGGCTTTCCTTTATTACATCTCTTGCATTTTCAAGTGTGATTCCACCTCCACTTAGACACTCTTAGATCCTTGTTGTTCATTTATCTTCCAAGGGTTTGTTTCTTCAAGCACTCGTTACAGGGAACAGCATCTGCCCTTTCAGATCCCCAGAGTGTGAAGCGACACCAGCTGTTTCCAAACCTACAGCCCACCTCAGCAGCCCTGATGGTGGGAATGATGGAACTGGAGATGGAGACTCCAGACCCAGATGGGCTGATTCGTGATGCATCTTCCAGCCCCTCTTCCCACCATTCTGAACCCCACTGCATCATTATCTGAATCAGATGCAACAGCGTTAGCACCCCGTGCTACAGCACCCTGTGCTACAGCACCAGCACAACCCCCCATCCTACAGCGTCACCTGTTACGCAGCACAGAACTGCCATACAGACAGCAGCAGTTTAACATCTGCCTGTATTTTCACAACCCAAGCAAATTCTAAGAGATGTCTTAGGAACGTAAGGTTCTTTGCTGATCTTTGCTGTCTTCCACAACTGCTCTGTGCAGGACATTTGACGTACTGGATGCTCTGACATCAGTGGGAGTTTTACCAGTAATTGTATCAAACCTGATAGTTTTTCCTGTTGCACATAATATGGCATTCACACTACGAAACCAGTCGTACTGAAAAAGGAATGGCACTGTCGACCACTGCACTAACCGGCTGTTTCGCTCAGTCATGTCAAGAAAGAACTGAAAGTTGTAGGTAGGCATTACATGGAATATCTAATCCCTGAGTATTCAGGATTATTAAATAAAAGGCCAAGAAAGCTATTTGCTACATTGCATTCATTTAGGAAACCACACAGTCTTTTGGGTGTTTCTTCTTGAAACCACACTAGCAGAAACTATCACTTTCCTGATTCTTGCTTTTACAACTGAGCCAATTTTCTGAAGTCACAAAGTTTGAGTCATTTAGCACAAGAACTGCTCCCACAACAGGATTCTAAAAGTAATGGCACTCATTGCACAATTTCTGTGCTGCATTTTGTGCAACAACCAAGCAGAACCATCAAGCAGAACCATCAAGGGCTGAGGATTTCACTCATAAGCAGAATGCCTCCAGCTGCCGCTCATTCCATCAAACAACCGGCTGTACAACACGACCATAACACATCCATGCTGCATATTCCTAGTTCTGCTCCTTCTCTCTTGGTGTCACTAGATAACATTTTTCCATGTCTGCATCCTGCTCAGCTTTGTGCCTAGCTTTCTTTTGCTTTGCTCATTCTTACACTACTTTTGCAGACTGGGATGGCCCAGATGAGGAAACCGCGTGAGTAAAACCAGAATGATGTCCCGTAGGTCTGAGTCTGATGCCATGTGAAACAATCTCACCCATCATTCTTCACAGTCCCCACCGCCCGCTCGTGGCTGTTCCCACACAGCCGTGTGTTCACCTTCCCCTCCGCGGAGCAGGATTTCTCGGCAGGGCCAGCCGAGGGACCGGAGGCGGTGCCACCAGAGCTGATGAGGATGGATGCTGAAGGCCCATTATTCACAATCACCTTACATCTTTTCAGAGCTCACCCTTCAGAGCAATGACTTTGCTTTGCTGTACTTGAGGCTGTGTTAGCACTTCAAACACAGAGCAGATATTTCTCTTTAAGGCATTTAAACTGCAACTGTGAACAAAATATTAAAGCAAGCACAGCCTCCAGTCAGGCTGGATTAAACAGAGGGGATCATCTCGCGGCTCTGAGGCAGAGTGTACATCACAAGAGCAACCTTTGCTCCTCGTGAGGGATGGAAAAAAGTCCCCAGGGAACAGGAGAGAAGAGGTATTATTAACCAGACGGGAAATTAGGGAGTGGAGAGATGACAGCAGGGACTGTGAAGGGTTTTTAGGCTTGCATCTCCCTCTGAAATCTCTGAAAGGCTACAGAGCTCTCGCCCGTCTTAAGACCACATGGTGAATGTGTGGCAAAGCTAGGAACTGAGCCCAGGTCCCTCAAGTTAATGGCCACTGTCTTACACAAAATGTCACTTTTCTCTTTTTCATCCACATTTGAGAGTAGAATTTGGCATAACCAGCAGCAGAAGCAGCCCCCCCTCTGCCAGCTGCTTCCCCAAAATTCAAACGCTGCTCCTCAGCCAGAGGGTTCCTACAGGGGGTTTCCTCTGGACAGAATGCTATCCCCAGTCCTAGAAACTCCTCTGCTTTACTGAAGCCAAGCAAAATAAAGTATCAGGCTAGATGTGAGGGCAGGACAACATGCTAAAACCAGGACTGCCCTTGGGGATTCCACTGAAATCCAGAAGCTGGTGAATTGTTATCCTGAGCATTCTTGGATTAGAAAAACCAAAGTGCTTTTGCATTTGCAAAAGCCCTAAAGTTTCCTATGACCACCTCTAGCTCTCACATCAGTGTTTCCATACAGAGGTCGATTTTCTCAGCTGCCTTTCCATTTACCAAAAAAAGTGGCATTTTCACAGAAGCTTTTGTTATATTTAACCTTCTGGGTTTTATTTTTTTTAACAGTGGGTTTTTGTCATCCACCCCCATGTTCCCAGGTTCACCAGGCAGGGTCCTGCTCTCAGAGGTGCAGATCTGCAGCAGTTGCCATGGCCTTTATGGGAATAAATTCAGATTTACATCAGGGAATGGAAAAAGCAGAGTTTGGCCTCCTATTTTCTCAGCTGGCACACTCTATTGATTATTATTTTTTGGCGTAATTGCGTATTAGTAACAAAACAGAGCTGACACGAGCACTGTGGAATGAGAGATAATTGCCACACGCAGAAGAAAAGAAGTAAGAGCACACCAGAGGGTAGAGGAGACCTCGTGGATTCATTATGGAGATATTGTGCACAAGATGCAAAGCATACTTGCTAAAGTCACCTCTCCAAAGCTACCATGGATTTCATCCCTGTTTGTTACTCTTGGGTAAGAAGAGAGCAAACTTAATGCCAGTTGCCAGATTGTACTACTAGAGATTCGTTAATTATCTAATCACAGAATAGTAGCTCTTTTTTAAGACAGAACAAGAGATTGGCCAATGTGAGGCAGGTCTCACCAGTGCCGAGTATGGTGACAGGAAAGCACTTTATTACGGCATCTAATCGGGTGGCCTTGTACAAGTGTATGTCAATTTAATTTGCAAACCTTACGTGGCCAACTTTTCTTCAACTTATGAGGGCGTTGTTTTGTTTCCTGCATTAGAATCCCCATCTTCCAGAACTGAGATTTCACGGCTCCCTGTGATTATTAACATCACCCAGTCCAAAGAGTTTGCCAACTTCTTAACTAGTCTCACTGGACAAGCTAAACGGAAGCAATCAAACAGGCTGTAAACTGTCTTTTCAAGTGCAGAAGCACTCTGGGTGCCCGAGCAGAGTGCTGCCACCAGCCGTGCCCTCCGCC
>VWZY01001969.1:35406-47974 GCA_013399075.1 Chloroceryle aenea
CTTACAGCTTTCTGTAACATTTACTGGATTGTCTAGGACCTCGCCTGGCTACAGCGGGAGCTCCTCGACCACAAAAGAGAGGTGAGTTTTCTCCTCTTTTTCTTAGACAGTTGCATTCTCTGCTTCTGCAAGCTGTCAGCTGGCCTTGGCACAAGTAATAACCAGACAACTTTTTGCAGAGGCTGAGGTATTAACATCCACTGCAGTCCGAGTGGCTGCTTGATTTATTAAATTTATCCCTGGGCTCCAGGCGCACGAGGCTTAGCTGCATTATTTATAACGGGAGCAGTTTGCTCTCGAGATGCCCTTCTCTGAGCATCCGCGAAACATTACACTTGAAAAGTAGGGATGGATAATGCGAGCGTTGTGTTTGTGTCAACCAGCCTGGCCAGGCAGGCTGGGAACACTCGGCTGCTCTGAACAGTTTCTGAAGCAGCATTGTGCTAAATAAACAGACTAACAATTTGTAGTAGGTGGATGTGGCAGGAATGTGGATGCTGAGGGGTTTATGAAATACACTTTATAAGTATCTATGATTTAGTTACAGATCTGCATGTTGTTTGAAATCTAGTAGATCTTCCTGCACCCAGGAAAGCTACCGTGGGCCGAGACAATATGCAGTGCATTTTTTACAGCAGTCTCTTGCAAAACTTCAGCCTATAGCCACAGAACCATATTGGGGTTTTAGGGAAGCGCAGCTAAAGCATCATTTGCTGGCTGCTCCAGTTCTGAATATCAAAGGGATGTACGTTACACATGCATGGTTTATTATTGATCGAAATACTTTCTAGGCTGAAGAATACTGTTTGCTGATAGGTCTCAGGTTATCAGTGAGTGGTTACAGCAGATTGCACGTTATCTTTCGAGCAGAACTGCCCTATGTACACAATGCATACACACATCCACGCGTGTGTACACGTAAAATGTAGGAATGGATATGACTGCACCTTTTCCGTACTGGCGTGGAATCAGTCGTCCTGACTATTACTTTACCCGGAGCGGGGTAAAAAGTGCAGGATGAATGGAAGAGATACCACGTCGCCATGGCGTGCTTTCTGCTACCAGCCATGGCCGAGCACTTCCCAGGTCAGCACTCTGTGTCACAACCAGCCTCCCTGGGCCAGCTGCCTGCTGCAGACTCCTCTGCATCCCTCACCACAGGCTGCTGCCTTCAACAACAAAATTACTGCCTAGATTTACACCACCTAGGCTAGAAAACTGGTCTCCAAAAAGTGGCATATCCAGTGAAGGAGCCTCTGTGACCAAATCTGCACAAGTTAGCACTGACTCTCCAGCCTCAGGCTGCAGCTCTGTTCTGTGACATTGCCGTTCACTTCCAAAGCTGAATTATCTCTGAAACACCTCCCAGATTTTATACAGTGGATATCATGTATATTTGAGTATTTTCAGCTTGATGTGAGTACTTTATGGACTAAAGACATTTTCTCCATCTTTCTGCTATCTCTGGCATAAAGACTTTTTCCTGCTTTTTTTTTTTTTAAATCACAGCTCATCATTATCGAACAGTTTTAACACAGTATCAGCATCAAAGATAACTTTGCAATCTGATTATACCTGGTAGCAAGCACATTTGTAGCAATCAGTGGTAAACTTTCTGGAAAGCCCTCTCTCACTGCACCGTCTGCCACTACAGCAGGAGGAGAAGTTGTGGTGCTTCCGCCTCACTGCCAGTTTGTTGGCAGACCTTCTGTTGGGCTTGAAGTAACACTCAGAGCAGCACTGTGTCAGGATTGCTGCTCATGAGGGGGCACAGGCGTGGAGTCGGCACAGATCCATCCTCTAGCAAGTAAAACTTTGTGAATTGGAAGCAGTACTTATTCTTGAAAGCCCAGACAGTAAGGGCAGGTAGGGATGCTGGCAGGGCACAGTGGAACTTCAGTGGTCAGGACAGGCTGGAGGTCCCTTCACGTACGCCTCACTGGTCACCTCATTGCTTTGCTGAAATTCCCTAGGTGATAAGCTTCATTGCAGTGGGACAGGGATGGAAGAGTGTGGGTCTAGAAATATTTAAAAGCCAAGTTGTTCTCCAAAGCAAACAGTTGGAGGCAACTTGGGAAGAGATGGGGAAGAAACAGAAAAGTACATGTCTGAGTCAGGGAAGTAAGGGAATATTACAGTAAATCTCACAGAAAATTTACTCTATTTTTGGTGAAATAATATCCTAGGAAAAGTGATAGAATTACAAAATCACCTCTTTTCCTTTCCTTTGCATAAATTCCTAAATGACATTGTTAAGTTAGTGAGACAATTCCACACGACACTTTCTTAAGGGGCTAGAAAAAGTAACAGTGGATCTGAGCCAAAATCCATCAGCATCAACCTGTGTCTTGATCTGAGTGGGTTTTGGCTTAAGACAGTAGAGTACCAGGATGTTTCTTCTAAGCCTTACTTTTAGCATGAGCTGCTTTCCAAACAAACAGGATCCACGATTTCTGGGAGTTTTTTTGCCATGGTTTGGAAACTGGGCTAATGTGGAATTAACCCCCTTCTCAAAACTCAAAAGACAGCTCTGGCCAAGTATGAAAGAACCACTGCGAGAAGCACTTGCCCTCCACCGCCTCAGGACCGACGCTGACAGATACTCGGGGTTACTCAGGGTGCTCTTAGCTGCCGGAATACAGGGAACTGCAAACATTTGACAGGATCCAAGTGGTAAATTTGCAACTTCTCAAGAGTTTCTCTTCCTACATGCATCCATGCAGTATGATGTTGGCCTTGACTTTCCAAACTGCCTCAAGAAAACTCCACTGTGTATCCAACAGAAAGCCTGTGAGCCAAATCCTTCAGCTAGGTCCTAACTGACATTTGTCCTCAAAGAAAGCTGTCAAAAGAGAGGAGAAATGTGGAAGAGGGATGGATTTTTCTAAAAATAGTGGTCACGAGTCCAATTCCCTTCAGTTTACAATAGAAAACATAGTCTTGCTTCTGTGCCAAGAACTCTGAATTTGCAAAATCCCGCTGGTCTTCAGACAAGACCAATTATTGATGAGCTGCAGCCGTCAGTGTGGTATTGACCTAAGCTTATGCACTTAGGAACCTGTGCGGGGACAGCTCTCAACCAAACCACCCTTCGCTTGCGAGTCTGGGGTTTGCATCCCCTTGAACCGGCTGTCTGCCTCTGGTGGACACGCTCAGAGGAGCTGGGCATGACCTGGCTGCCAGAGCTCGTTTCAGAGGACACTGCTCAAGTCCCCTCCAGGATTGCCACCTCCGCCACCGCACTCTTCTGGGCAACAGCAACACCCCGCAGGAGCAGGCTCCGAGCAACGTGGCCGGCAGGGAAGAGCAGCAGCCTTCCCATGGGGGCTGGCAGGACCGTGCCTTGTCCGAGCATTGCTGATGCGTGCAAAGCCTTTGGAGAGCACCTCTGACATCCTGGCACCCAGCACCACACATCCCGAAGCCTGATGGCACCTGAATAAACAAACAACCCCCCTGGACAACACTGGGGGGACTCCCCAGCACAGGGACAGTGGTCAGGAAACTTGGCTACAGTCAGCAAATCCCCTGGTGACCAAGTCATGCCAGATTTAGAGGGATCTTTCTTCTAAGATGCTGCTTTCCCAGAGACCGTGAGAAGAATCACAGCATTGCCTGTTTTCAAATGAGACAATGGATTCAGATTTTGAGATTGGGAGATTTCAGCAAGATGCATTTTTCAGCTCTGCATTCAGTCCTGCTGGTATGTAGAGAAGTTACGGATAAAAAGACAAACCTCAAACTACTTTTTCTAATGACATTTCCAACCTTCAGACACAAACAGCTAAAATGCTGTTATAAAATACTAAAATGGATTGTGAACTGTTAAAAATTCACCTGTCACCAGTAAAGTGAATAAATCTATATTTTATTAAAGAAGATCACTCAGTTCTTTTCTGAAACCCATCAAATTCTTGCCCTCAACAGCCAGATAATTATGCATTTTATAACCACAGCCACCAGACACACCACCTGCCTCGCAGCGCAAAGGATCCTTTCCGAGCTGAAGGCACGGCGCCCGGCACAGCTTCTGTACCACCACTCACCAGCTCCAGAGCTGAACCACCGAGCCTCACCATTGCTAATTATTTTCCCCTTTTTTCTGTTGCAGCGTTAACCCTTTAATTTCCTCTTCACCTAGAGGTGTTCTCTGCTGTCTAACTGTTCTCACTGCCCATCTCAAAGGCCTTCCAATTATCACTTTATGATTTTACTAACTCGACTCTCAATTAATATGGTCCTAAAAAACCCCTTTGGCTGTGAGAACTGATAAATAGGAACAGAAGACTACTTTTCTTCCATTTCACTTAATTCATTTTAACTGAAATGTGTGAAAAAGACAAATCATACATTTTCTATTACCAGACACTAGTTCATATCCTCCTCACTCTTTCCTTTTTAATATCATCATCAGAAGTGATGTACTTCAATTCTTTTAGGCATACTTTGATGATATTGCAATATTCAGTTTATGGAAAAATCAAATGACATTTTTTATGTCAGCAACACTTTCTGCTATTTCCCCACTAAAAAGCAACATTTAATTTTTGAGTTGCAGATTTGCAGCAGTTGCTGTGGGCGGAGAGTCTGCTTATTTATTTGGTTGGTTTTTACTACAATGTACTGTCATGGCAACTGTACTCAGGGCGAATGCATCTGGAGGTAATTTATATATGTCATATTGACTGCAGTAAAACTGGCTTCTACCATTTAAACTTTTTCAACCTCTGGGCAAAGGCAGAGTTAGCCTTTAGAGATCCAGAGGCAGCTCTTCCCTAGTAAATGAGTAGCGACATGGGACAGATCAACAGGAGCTATACCCAGTGCCTCTTGGTGTTTGGATGCAGAGCATGCTGCACACTCTGAAGAGGTCCAGTTCCTTCGGCAGTTCCCCTGGTTCTGCTGACACACAGTCGGGTTTTCATCTGCCAGTGTGGGAGGCAGCACCTTGTGCCTTGCACGGGCACTGTGGGGACAGGTGGTGGCCAGACCTGCCGCCCCTGGCACCGGGAGGCACCACCACACGCTGCACAGAGACCCTCTCGTCATGGGGATGATGCATTTTCCTGCTGCTCCACTTTACATCACTGCAAAGATGGAGACACATGACTGAAATCTGCTGAAAGGCTCAAGAACACAGTGGCACTAAAACGGACTAAAACCGGGCCACTGGTGTTTCCAGCATCGTGCGCCCAACCTCCGACACACAGCGTCAGTGGTCCCTCCCCAGCCGAGCTGCCGCTTTCGGCATCACTGGTGGGCAGCACCAGAAGGTTCCGCTGCCCCAGCACCCCCTGTCCGAGGCAGATGACATATATGCACTGGAGAGATTTGTCTCAAAGCGTTTCTTGACATTTTAACTTGACCACTTTACCAAAAGAGCTCTGACACCCTGAACTATAGCGGGGCGAAGACATCTGCAAGTCTGAGAGATTATCCAGCCTCACTTTGCTGCTTGAAGGAAAAAAACACAACCTTAAACCTTTCGAATACCTACGCAATTGCAACCATTATCATCTCACCTGCCGAGGGTTTGCAGCAGGGTTTATAAGGAGAGCCATCTCTCTGCATTAGAGAGGACTCCTGGAGCAGCACGCTGCCTGCTCAGGTGCCAGCCGTGGTGCTGCGCCTCCTCCCACAGCCTCACCTCCAAACACCCTGAGCTGCGAGGAGCTCGGTCACTTCCCAGCCAGCACAGCAAACGGCCAAGACACACACGCATCCTTCTTTCAGATCAGGCAGCCTCTTTTGGGAACCGCTCAGGTTTCCAGTAGCCCCATGTTAAGAACATCTAGTGAATCAAATTGCGATAGACGGTATTTCCTCAGATGAATTAGCGCAGTAACAATCTGCAGTATCTAATTATGGCTAATTTCCTCTTCATCTGTCTAGGTACTCCTGACCCTTCTACTGTAATTCTTGAGCACTCACAACACTGATCAGAGATTTTCAGTAATTTAGCTTTAAGGGTCAGCTCTTTAGCTGGTGTAAATCAATGCATTTTCTCTGGCTTCGGAGCTGATCTGAAGGGAGGTGTGTTAACTTTCACAGTGGAGAGAGTCATCTGAATTTACTACAGCATCCTACAGCCTTGTAGCCTTTCGCACCTGCTCACTCCCCTGAGTTCTTGGGGGAAATGTAGAAATAAACATCTTCTTGGATATTGCTCAGCCCTACACAACTGAGATGAGCGTACATGAACTTTAACAAAAAATACTTTAAAAAGCACCCAAATCGTGTCCTCAAGACCACCCAGCTTGTAACATTAGAAGACAGAGACTCCTGCCTTGTGCCAGCCCCATTTGGCAATTGAGGCTGAAAGGTCACACAAAAGGAATTCAGGCTCAATTGACAAAAGACTCAGCTGAGCTTTAATATATTTTTGGCCTGGAAGTTTTAGAGCTTTGTTTCTGATTGCTGCTTAAGACAGAAAGAAGTTACACAACTAAATGGAAATAGGAATGGGAGGAGACTTAATCGATAGCATCTATTTAAGAAAGAGGCATAAGTGAATACCCAGAAAACTTTAAAGCAGATCCTGAAACAAGAAATACAGTGAACAGACGTTTCTTTGCCAGGACTGTGGATTTCATGAGTGTGCCCCAACTGTAAGTTAAGCAAAAGCCATAATATTTTCTTTTCTGGAAAACACTGCAGCTTTTCTCCACACTTGCCTGGCTCCACAGAGAAGTGATTGACTGGGAAAACAGGAACTTATGGGGAGATGCCAGCTTTTATTTGCTGCAGGAGGTTAAAGGTTCCCTAGAGCACAAAGGAGCTTTTCTTGCCCAGGCAATCCCATCATGGTATACATCAGCACAACTAAAGGCTGCAAAGCCCAGAAGCAGTCAAGAGACATCTGGTGAAACTTGATTTTGTCAAACATTCACTGGTTTTTATCCATGCACATCCACACATCAATATTTGGCAATAGAAATCTATCTTAAAAATAGCAGGATTTCTAGTTTCTTTTAACACAACACGCACAGCAGCTCACAGAGCTCTGTGTGTAAGTACAGAAGCCCCAAAGATCCTTCCAGCATAAAGCCTGACTTTATTGTGCTGCAAAGAGATTAATAATTATTATCTTATCTATTGCAAGTTGATGCAATTTCTTCTTTTTCCCCACACACCCACACTGCTGTTTCCTTCTGATCTGCATTTGTAGCGTGGCTACAGTTTAGCTGAACGGAAGGGATTTGATAATACCTTCTTAAAGAGATGCCTATACCGTGGCTGCCTGTTCCAAACAAGAATGGAGATGTCAGTTTTTGACAAAAGAAAATAAAGAACTTTTTTCCCAAACATGCCAAGATAAATAGTTTCATCCTAAAGGTATTCATTGTGCATTCCAAGTTAAAATACAACAAAAAAAAAAGACCTGAAAGTACCTTCTGCTTAATCAATCATTCTCATTGGATTATAGTTCTTACAGTGCATAATTATCAACAACAGATGGAAAAACACTCGGCTGAAATAAATGGTGGGAGAGGGAAAGTCACCCTGGTATCTCTGGATGTGAACCAACCTTCCTCCCCCCTCGGTATTTCAGGTTCCAGCATCAGCCCTTGTGTCGCTCGCCGAGCAGGACGATGGCATCACCTCGGGTGTGTGCGGAGCCCCCCAGCCAGCCGGGCGCCTGAGCCACACCAGGCTGCTCTCTCCGCCACCGCGGCCCGGGGATGAGGCTTTCATCAGGAGAAGGCGCTGAAGGGATGGGCTGAACTTATGGGAGGAACCAGCGCCTGGCCAGGTGGAGATTCAGGGGCCCCTAAGGAGGCGTGAAGGGCCCGGTTTCAGTAGGGGCATGGCCAAAGCTTTCTTCAGGCTACAGAAGTTTCTCCGTCGGACCCAGTTCCTGCTCTTCTTCCTCACAGCAGCGTACCTGATGGCTGGCAGCCTGCTGCTGCTACAGCGGACCCGCCTGGTTATCCAGCAAGGTTCGCGTGGGACCTCCGCTCATCAGGCCCTTCTGGTGCCGGACGGGATGGCCGGGGTTGGGATCGTAGACCCCAGGATGCTGCAGAACCCCCGGCCTGGTCCCAGGCTGCTGGTGGGCATGGACACGCTGCAGGAGCCAGCCCTGGACCAGCAGCACAGCCCACGGTGGCTCGTGTCCCGCAACTCGGAGCTCAGGCAGTTGAGAAGGAGGTGGTTTCACAGGTTCATCAGCGACCAGGAGCCCTTGCAGACAGCGGGATTTAAAGTGATGAAGCACACCACTGAGCACAAAGGTAAGGGATGTACCCCTGCCCCGTTTTCTGGCACACACACAAACCGCACCCCTCCTAGACCATCCCAGGCAGAGACTGGTGAGCACCACAGAGTGTCCCTGCAGACACCTTCCTTCTGGCTCATCACCACTTTCAAACCAGCTCTTAAGCGTTTGCACAAGCCAAAGTACAATCCCGATGTCCCTGATCATGCCAAGGTGTGTCTTCCTCCAAAAAAGTGCTGTTATTGATTGAATGGAAGCCCAGACAGTGAAATACACTTCCTAATTTAACTGATTTTCATTTCAAGCAGGCAGAGATGAACACCGCTTAATTGATTTTCTTTCTCAGAACAGGGAACACTTTAAAAGTAGGTTTTATTAAATTAACTATCCAAAACCACACGACTACATCTAGAAATACCTCCTTGCAGCTACAGCTTCCTAGCATACACAAAATTCTGCTATTGCAAACACATTCACTGTTCCTGACCTGACCAGTCTCAGATGAGACTGTCCCTGCAAACACACCATCCTTAGTGGGACCAGATGTGGGTCATACAACCCTCCTGAATTGGAGACAAACTTCTGGTGTTTGGAGGGTTTGCTGGAAAACCAGCAGACCAAGGGGACTTCAGAGCAGTGCACAGCAACAGGGCATCGGTGGCCAGAGCACAGGGTACACAGCTGTACATTCCCCGATCCAAAGCCATGCAGGTTGGACAGAAACGTGAGCGAGCTCCACTGCGAGCCTGATTCTGCCACCCTAAGTGCTGCTGATAAACACCTGCACGGACTGCTTTGGTTTGCTCATAGAAAAACTCTTCAGGAACTATCATGCTGAGCAAGCAAAGCAGGAGCCGTAGATGCTCAGGTTTCCTTCATGGCTTTACACCCTTACGGCCCCCCACAGAGGCTGCTGCCTCATCCTGGGCAAGAGTGGGTCAGCACCCCCCGGCCGAGCCCACAACACACTCCAGGGAGGTGAACAAAGCCCGCGGCGTTGGGCTTTACACAGCCGAGCTGCTCACGGCGCAGCAGGGAGCCGAAGGCACAGCTCTGTGGTCAGCTCCAAGGGCTGAATGTCCCAAGGGAGCAGACAAGACCCGTGAGGAGCCCAGCACAGAAAGCATCAGGACTGAAGCTAGAGGACTGACCATCCTCTCAAGGCTGCACCATCAAATCATGAGTTTGCGATCTTTGATCCAGTGCCTTTTAGAAGAACCAGTTATTCTTGGAGATGCTTCTCTGATAATAAAAAAGGAAAGGGATCTGGATGACTAGACACCACAGTACTAAACTGCTCTTTAGTTTGCTGAATAAATTTACCCAAACAAAGGGGCACCTTCTGCAAAAAAAATCCCACAAAATGGGTGCCACCTCGTGACTCCTACTGAGTGAGTTATCAGAAATGGGAATAGAAATGGGAATAATGTGCTTTAAGTGACGGTGTATGGGAGATGAGTCACACAGCATGAGTCAGGCAAACTAACCGCACGAGTCTTCCAAGAGTGCTCCACAGCTGTCTCACAACATCCCGCTGGGAGCAGGTTTGGGTGGCAGAGAAGAGATGGCAACGTGCAGATGTCTCCCAGAGAAGCCCACTGCTTTTCTGATGTGCCCTGATCGCACAGCCCGGGTGCTGAGACTGATGACAGGGGCCCTGTCCCCATCACCACTGGGAAGGGCTGGACACCGGCACCACTGGCTCTCTGTGGGAGGAGGAATCATCTGCACCTTCAGCAAATACACCTTTTGCTGATGTTGGTCACCACCTACTTTAGTAAGCTCTTCAAGGACAGTTGCTAAAAAGAATCCTCAAACCCTCCAGGCTACCACTTGTGCAGCTGTAGCTCATGAACACACTATATAATATTCACAAAGCATCGCATTTTCACTCCTTTGCAAGCAGCAGACTCCTGGCTTCCACTGCTCAGCAGACAATGTCACAAGGAGGGGTGCTGCCTGGGCAGCTCGCTGTGCCACGCCAGGAGATCAGGGAGGCCGGGGAGAAAAGCAATCAATACAATAAAACAGGGCACAGGACATGTGTAAAACAGGGAACACTGCACATGCTCTGGCGTGACCTGGCGAAGGCCTCTGTGGTTTGGTAACGTCCCTGCGCTGCCCTGTGTCCCTGCTCAGCGAGCGGCACGCGCCCCGTGCGGGCTCTGTGCGTTCCCCAGCAGCACCATTGGGCAACGGCCGCTCTGCCCCGGCTCCTGCACGAGCCAGCCCTTGGTGGGCTTCCTGGGCAGACCCTTAACCCTAGACAAGAACACTGGCACTTGCTCCAGTTTATTAGGAACACCTCCTGCTCGCTTCGCCCTGCTCTGTGTCCACCCGGCATCACATGGCCTCAGGTGACAAAATCCAGTCCTGGCTTGGGCACTTGGGCCCCACGAGCCGAGCCTTCCGCAGCTGCTGGTTTGAATCCAGGTACCCAAATCCCAAGTCTCCCCTAAGATGCAGAGCATCCTCACTGCGGGTGTGTGGCTCCCCTCTCGTTAACAGCGGGCTGTGGGTGTCTGTTCACAGCCCGCGCGTCTTCTAATTGCGTGTTTGCAATTACCCGCGGGCGGGTCTTTGAATCTGCTGTTCTGTTGCTAACATTTAAATGTTGATTTACTATCCCTAGCTCCAAAATCTCTGTTAGACTGGCTTGCACTTCCTTTTTCTTATGGGTTATTTCATTGTTAATACAATGTGGCTTTAGTTTCATTTTTCATCATATGTTCTCATCCTGTCCACAGCCCATACTATTTAATTTCCCTGTGTTATCATCTCAATACTGCTACTTCTAAAATCAAATTTCCTTTTTTCCTTCATATTTTAATGATAAAATGTACTTATATACACACAATTGCTGTGTAATAGTGAGACTACATCATCCTTCCAATCATATATTAAAAAATGGGCTGGATTTTTATAGTATTTTGTTCATGACAACAAAAAGAAGCTTAACATAGGATGCAATCTAAAAGAAATATTTATCTGTCAGATGCTAAGTAAAGGAAAACATTTTTAAGAGATTCGTTTGCACTGGTGAGAAAGAGATAGTTCAATGGGACAGCTGGGTAGCGCTGCCTAGTTAAGACTGAAGTTATCTTTGCATTATAGCTTTAATATAACTCTACGCACCCAAAGAAAATCGATTTTCTTAGTATTTCTCTTGCACCATCTCATTATCAAGTAGCGATTTTCAAGCAAATTTGGGAGAAATCCAGCAAGATTTCTCACAGTTTATACCATTTGGAGGGCTACCTTCTCCATCACTTTAGAAACCCGCTGTGCTTTATCACCACGGGGAGGAAGCGGAGCAGGCGGCTCCGGGCAGTGGCAGACCCAGCAGAGGCAGGTCTGCTCACAGGAGCCTGGGCGAGGGAAAGCTCTGAGCTCCCCTCTGCTCATTTCCACTGCCCATTCGCGCCCGTCCCGACAGCAGCACAGGTCCCGTCCTCACCAAGTGCAGCCCTGCTTGCAACTTACAGTACCGGATGTCTTGTCCCTCTCCCCTGTCTCCATTCCGTGTGCATTGCTTAACTGTGGTCTTGCATGCACACAGGCACCTACATGGGATGCTTCAGCGAGGACTCCAGGGAGAGGACACTGAAGGGAGCTGTATTTTATGACCTACGAAAAATGACAGTATCTCACTGTCAGGAAGCTTGTGCTGAGAGGTGAGTGGTATTTTTTCACTACAAGTTTCCCCTTTCCTGACCATGTGTAACTGAACTAGAAATGGGAAAAGCATGCCTATGTTAAGTGTATAGCATCTGTGAAAACTGTGATTATCTCATACCTGCAGGCTGTGTGCTACCTTGCTTAGAGTAGGCGATTTCACTGCTGCCTGTTCTCTTTATTATAGCACGGCTACTTACAGTCTGTTTTCTGTTGTGCTGGTCAAAACTTACTGGTTTGTTATATAGCCTTTGTTAGCTGTTAGTTAGATATTGCCCTCTAGCCCAAATATTAAACCAGACCCACAGACAAACCAGCACTCCCAGCAGCAGGAGAGCGCGAGGCGACCGTGCGCGCGGTGAGGAGCGGGGAGCCCCAGCTCAGCCCAGGGAGCTGCTGGTCATCCGGGAACAGGCAGGCGCAGCTCCTGCCACCACCCTGCCCGCCCTGCTCAGACACGGCAGGCTGCAGATGATCAGTAGTTTCTGGGGCAGGACTGTATGAAAACACTTATGGAAAAGCCTTCCCATTGCTGCCAAGCACAGGAAAAAGAAGAAAACAATGCCGTTTAGAGAGATTCCTGTGAAATTTGTTTCTCTTGGTCCATGGGGCAAGGCATGAGACCAGCTCCTGCCTTCACTGGGTATGAGCTCAGGAAGAGACGTGGCACCTGTA
>VWZY01001969.1:49144-71976 GCA_013399075.1 Chloroceryle aenea
ACGTGGACCCTGTCCCAAGAGTGCTGGGTTATGTTCCCCGCAGGGCGTACACCTACGCGGGCCTGGCCTACGGAGCAGAGTGCTACTGCGGGAACAAGCTGCCAGCCACCGCCTCGAAGCCCGAGGAGTGCAACAGCGAGTGCAAGGGGGAAAAGGGCTCGGTCTGCGGCGGAGTGAACCGGCTCTCTGTCTACAGGGTGGAGGAGCTGCGGGCAGGCGCCAGGCGACGTAAGTGGGGGTGCGACCGGGGGGATGGGAGGGCCGGGCTGAGCGCGTGGGCTGTCCCCCTGCTTGTCTTGCTCCCTTTGCCACCACGGTCTGAAACAGCAAAGGACAAAGCTGCCTGCGGGGCACACTGTCCCTCTGCTGCTGGTCTGTCCCAGTCCCTGGCTCGCTCCCTGAAATAGCAGCACTGGTGCGGTGGCCTCAGGGCTGCCACACAGGCAGTGGTGTCACCAGGGCAGAACCAGAACAGTACAGAGCAACTGCAGCAGAACTTCAGCCGAAAAACTGCTCCTTCCATGTCCATTGCAGAGGGACAAACCCACCCATGTCTAAGAAACAGCCCTGGAAGCAGGTGCCTTATAACATTAGGGCAGAAAAGTGCTTGTGTCGATGCCCCCCGAGGCTCAGGAGTGATCCTAACCAAAGTAAGCACTGTGTGACTAAAGCAGGAGGGTAAGCAGAGGCCAGAGAGAGGGGCACACCAATCTCTTCCCCATGTGCAAGAAATGAGACCACAGAGCTTTGCTCTTCCAAGGACTTCTGTTGTAGTGGTGGTTGGGATTTCTGTTTCATCTTTAGATGACAACACATTCTCTACTTGCCTTTCAATTAGCTACCATGGGAGATAAAACAGATAAACCTTTGGGCCAACACAAAGCACATAAAATATCTAGAGCAGCTGAGCAGCCTTTACTTTTGGCAAGCTCACAAGACCTTATGGATGTTATTTGCTGAGAAGAAGCTCCAAGACCTTAGGTTGTGCCAGTATTGATGGTACTTCATTTCTTCTTAAAGACAAGTCAAGGTTTGTACAACAATCCACCCAGCTACATATAAATTATATATCAAAGGTACGTAGACCTAAATTGCTAGTGTCAGGCTGACAGGCACGTTGGCAGGTTTCCCAGGACACGCATCACTCTAAATCTTCAGCATAAAATATAAATACATATTTCACGGGAAGAGGCGGCTTTTATTTTTTTCTTAAGTATTAATGAATTAGTCATCAAATTAGTCTAGCCTGGAGCTAGAGTTGTATTTTGTTTGCCCTTAGTAATACCTGATACTTGGCTGTTTGAAGAATCCCACTGACACAAGCTAGCTGAGGGGCCAACAGGATTAACCACAATGAATAAATATATTGGGAAGTAACTCTAGAGCCACAATTTATACTGTGCAGGACAGACAACAGACCTTGCACAAGGCTTTAGCTTACGCAGAGCAGATCCAGGGGCATCTCCATTTAAACCTTCCCAGCTACAGGCTCCCCCGTCCATCCCCTCCTTCCCCCTCCCACCCTGGCTCCCCGGGCACCGCGAGCCCCTGCGCTGCAGGACTCGTGCCCCACGTCAGGGTAAATGCAGTGAAGCTCAAAGTCTGCAGCTCTTGCAGCCCGGGGCTGGCTGTAGCCCAGCGCCGTTTTCCCTGGGGCAGGATTCAGCTGCCCATCCCCAGGCAGCAGGCAGGTGATGTAAACACAGCACAGTCCGTGGGCTCCCTGTGAACCCTGCTCCCTCCCGAGTGCCGGTGTGGGCAGCTCAAGCTTTCTTCCTGACCCACTGCGAGAACTCTGAACATGTTCATGAAGGAAATACTGCATTGCTTCTCGTAGCTGCTTTGAACAGCAGTTACTAGAACAATATTTAAGCAGCTCCTCCTTAGACCGCTCTTCGGCTCACGCTGGAGAATCTGAGCCTTTCTGCCAGGAAATTCACTCAGAACCAAATTTCTCCTTCAAAACTGCACCACATCTCTCCTGTCATACAACAGATTTCCCACATCAGTTCTGGTGAGTGTTCTTTAAGTGGGTGCAAACCAGGACGCAGAAGACCCAAATTCACCCTTCTCTCCATTGAGTGATGCTAGGGAAAGTCTGTCAATAGAGTCAGCACAGAAGAATGAGGTAAAGGCGTTTTCCACCTTTTTGAAGCCCAAAAATCCTAAGAATTAGATAAGTGCCAAACAACATGCAGACTTTTTCTCCCCTAGCCAGCCACACAATGTTTTTTCTCCATTATAGTCAGTTCATCTGTGCAAACGCACGGCCTTGCCCGGGGTGCTGAGCTCCCATGACAGCTCTGGGATTTCGTTGGGCTCTGTCAGAGGACATTTCTCTCTCAAGCAGGATGGAAAATTGTATCGCTGCTTCTAACAAGCATTTGGGCCAAACCCTGACTTCAATCACAGTGATGCAAAAAATGGAGCAATTTGGCCAAGCTCTCTGGCATTTTTACAGGAGCAGGTGAGATCAGAGGCTGATGCTAAACACTTGAAGAAAGCTCTTCTCCCCGAACCACTTACCAAAGCCTAGTTTAGATTTTGAAGGCTGCAGCAAACTCTTGGCCTGAAAAGCAAGCAGGTGGGAAGAGGAGAAGGAAAGCTCATCGAGAGAGCAGATGTGCAGGAAGGTGGGGCCCTGGGGGGTTTCAGGACCCCTTTAAATTCCTTTTCTTTTCTGGAGCAGATCATGGGAAGCTTTGTAGGTTTTTATCAGGGCTTTTTAAGTCTTTCAAGGGAAAGCATGTCTTCAAAAGAGAACTGGGACTTGCAGACAATAGCAATGCCCTCCACTGGTGGAATTTAACTTAAACTCTTTGCTGCGGCCCTACTTCGAGAGGTTTGTACAAAGCTAAAGGCATGAGCTCCTTTCAATACCACAGGATCTGCGGCACATTTTTCTAGTGTATGTCATGGTTTCTCATTGCTACAGCATTTGGAATATAAAATTTATTTTATTATTTTTAGCTTCTGAACCTAATATTGCTCTTTGTGAAAGTGGCAGGATACTACGGACATTGTTTTCTCAAGAGAAACCTATTTCATATCCCTGCAGGGAGGAATGTTATCTATCGAGGATGTTTTAGAGCTCCAGAAAATTTAACAGACACCTTTCCAGCCTCTTTGATACAGCCCAATTTGACGGTGGAGATGTGCTCTGAATATTGCTCCAAGAAAGTAAGAACAGTTCGCATTTCACATCCTTTCTTCTTTTTTGTTTTTTAATTTTAATCTACTGAGGGAATAGCAGAGATTAGTGCCTTACGGCTTTGCATTTGTAAATGAGTTTCTAAAGGACAAAACTCATCAGACTAAATAACCAGTGATGCATCTGGTCCATCCACTCTCTCTCGTGTGGACGGCAGGAGGGAAAGCCACCAGAGTGATGCCACTGAACACGAGGCAGAGAAAAGCTGTTCTAAGTGACAAGTATGGACCACGAGGAAACTGATCCCATTTCTGCGTCACACTCAAACCAAGTCCAGAGCCAGACCTGACCCGGGGGAGGTCTCGGTGGCTGTGGCTCGTGGGGAGACACGCTGATGGAGGGTGGATGTGGGCTGGCAGCACCCGAGATGTGGCTCCAGTGCCCACAGGGGAGCCTGTCCCCACTCAGCTCTTGGGGACCCATGTGTGGTGCCAGGGCAGAGTGGAGCGACCCTGGTACCCTCCCTCCTCTCAGTGCAGGCTGCCTGCTCCCCTCCACAGCGGTGCCTCTGGGCTCGGGCTCCTCGGCCGTGCAGCAGCAGGCATTGCCAGAGCGAACAAGAGGATTTAATGCTGAGGTGTTTGCACACAGTTTTTACCCCACTGTGTAACTGTTTTGGGTAGGAACACGATACAGCCTCAAATATAAAAAAGAGCTGACAGAGGAAAACCCGAAGCCCGTCCCCCAGCCGTTAGCTCTATTAGGACCATGCTACCCTTTGGAAAGTGACTATTGGAGAATATTTGCCTACAAAACAGCTGGCAAGGTCTCCCTCTGCTTAAGCAGTGGCAAGGGCATGTCCACAAGTCCACTTGCTAGACAGGGATTTGTGCTTTAACTCCAGATACCAAGTAAGTCTTATTATGACAGTATAAACATTTGTCCCATCTTTGGGGACAAAACGCTTAAGTTTTCTGGTCTTTGAGACTTAGAAGAAAAGGAAAGTGAGGCACACCATTATTTATTTGCTAGCCTGGCAAACTGCTTTATGCAGCTGAAATGGTAGCTCCAGCCCTTGGAAGGATTTGAGTTATAGATTTGATGTAACAACTTCAGATGAAACCTGCTAAATCCCCATCCTCCGGCCACCTGCTGCCTGAGCTTCTGCTGACACAAGCAGAGGGGAAGACTTTGCTCAGGTCCCTTCCCAGAGCCTTCAGCCTCCCAGAAAAGTCAATCACGTGCCGGTGCCACGAGGCACAAGGTACACTGCAATTCTCAGCTCTGTTTGAGGGCTGGGACACTTATTAATTTCTCAATCTGAGAAACACTGCTTTATTGTAAAGGAAAAATTTGTCTGCAGGCAGAAACAGAACGATTTTGCCCTTGGATCAAATCTGCAAATAGTTTTTGACAATGTCATATCTCATTCGCTAAGCAAATGTTGGCTGTTTGGGCACAGATGGCGCATGTGTTGTATTTGACTCCTTATCAGAGGATGAACACGTGGGGAAGAATGAGAGATAAGCTGCTCAGCACTCTTGTCACACACTCCCAGACTCCAAAAGACTTTTAAAAAGCAAAAAAAGGGTTGGTATGGAATAGGTAGAGTTGGTCACCCAAATAACCCCCCAGCTTCCTTTCGCCGTTCTGTGGCCGCACTGAGCCAGTCCCCGCTCATCAGCGCACCCCCACACCACGGTGCAGCCAGAGGGCTTCAGGAACCTGGGGGAAACCACCCCAGTCGTCCTGGTAAAGAGGAGAAAGGATGGATTTTAGGGCCAGTTTCAGCAAAGCAGTAAGTGTGGTTTTCCTCTTGAGCATGTAAGCAGGTACTAAATTTCCTCAGCAAATAAGAAGTTTGAGGGAAACGTGTGCTAATTAATTCTCAGTAATATCTGCCCAGCCTCACTGCTCTGCCACCACTTGGCAGCCTGCTGCCTGTTTTGGGCAAGGCTAGTGCACCAAAACCCGATTTACTCCTCAGCAAATCTCTTGAAATTTCTTATGGCCAAAAATTTTCCATGGGAATTATTTCCTTGCAATGAACACCAGCTACAACTTTCTTGCAGCCGCACATTTTGCACTCTGCGGAGACCTGTCAGCCTGGATCCCATGTGAGCTTTCCCTAGCTAGAAGCAAGGTAACAAACCGAGACACGCTGCCCAGGGACAGAGCCTGGCACGGTCCGAGATCGCCCTGCATGCCCTGAGAGAGGAGCTGGGGGTGCCCTCGGCTCGCTCCAGCAGCGGGCATGGCCTCGGCTGGCTGGAACACCCCAGGCCCCTCTGCCCCTCCTGGGACAGCTCACGATTGCCATCAGCACAGCCCCTCTGAACGGATGTGCCAAAAATCACTTGGGATCCTATTTCTAAATAGTTTTTCCAAAAATACAGAGTAGCTCTCGAACCCTGTGCCTGCCCCCCTCTATGCACACTCATTTTTTGCAGTCTGTGAGGAAGTCAGACTAAGATCCATACTTTTTTTATGGCTTAACTTTTTTCTTTCTATTTTTAAACATGATTGCAGCAGTTAGTGGGTGTAAATTTCCTTTTTTGCTTAAATTCTTTAAGTTCCAGGGGGCAAAATTTCCTCCACACACAGTCTGGTAAAATCAACTGCATAAGGCAAACCTTGTAACAGTGGACTCCTCAGTTTGGGGGAACATACATGGAAGCTGGAAAGATGATCCAGTTCAAAATGCTCATTTTAGGGGTAAATACGAACAACTTTTCCCATGCTGCTGTTTTGCAGATGGAGTTATGTACTAGGTGCTGCAAGAATATTATAAAACTGATTTTATGAGTAATGAAAAACCAGAATAATGCAAATATTAGGGCTTTGCTTGTTTGTGTCTGAAACCCAATTTTTAGGGAATTACCATACGAAAGACAGTAGTAGTAAAAAAGCACGAGCCTCACAATGATATATCAAACGTGGCTTTGATCTTGACAGTGGCCTTGTGAAGATTTATTTTCCTCTGTACGGCAGCAGCGTTCCCCGCGGGCTGTCGATGCCGTGGCATTTACGCACTGATCTATTTTCTCTCTTCCGTAGGAGTTTCCCTTGGCAGTGCTCCGAGGGCGGGAGTGCTACTGCGGGTACCCCACCGGGCGCTTCCCACTGCACGACAGCGCCGATGGGCAGCTCTGCGCCGGGGCACAGGACGCCAGCAGCGCTGCCCAGGGAAAGTACTGCCGGGTCTATCAGACACCGGTGCAAGGTACAGCTCCAGCCGCGCCGAGCCAGGGAACGGGGGGCTCGCCAGGGCAAGAAACAGCCCCGTGCCCCTCCTGCGGCGGGTAGAAGCGATCTCATTTACAGCAGTCTGAGCCACAAGGGTTGGCACCACAATGCAGTCAGGAATTTAGGCAGCAGCCCTTATCTAAATCCCCTCGTGCCATCAGGATGGTAAATACACATCTTTCCATTCTCTCATTAAGCAGTGCAGCCTGCCCCCCCATCCCGGGAAAACATTATTTTGCAGATGGGGAGAAGGCGGCAGAGCCTGGGAAGGCACGTGTGCTGGGATGGCACAGCCCCGGCCACGCAGCACCCTGGGCAGCCGGGGACGAGGACCCATCCTCTGGTTCCACTCCTGCTTGTTAAACGCACACCCGGCCCCCGTGTTACGCAGCCACCGAGGCCGCTCTGCATGCTCTAATTTTGCTCTACCCCTTTTCCTCTAAAATATTCATCTGCATACATGTTTGAAATCCAGAAGATAAAGCGGAGAGAGTAAGGCTCCCATCCTGGAAACCATTTAGGTGGCCCTGGCAAATATATCCGTGCAGTGGTTTGCACAGAGGTCAGTGAAGCTTTTCACAAGCTTAATTTTAAAGAAATTAAGTGCATTTATGGATAGGTGTTGGTCCTTTTTTAACCCAACACCATTTTCATTTCCCTCCCTCTCCCAGTTCAGAGGCAGACGGCAGACACCAGCACATGAATAGATCATGCAAGATGAACACTTGCTTTCATGAAATTGCTAGTACTTCCTAAGTCTGAGTACATCAGTAGCATCAGAAAACAGCGTCCCCTGGACTGTGCTGGCACTTCCAAACCATGGCTTTATCCAGACGCAGCTTTGGAGAATGAGCAGAGTAATTTCTAATTTAATTCCTGGCTTCTCGTTGAGTCATCACAGAGGGTGAAGATCGGTTCTCATCCTATCCTTGCTTTTATTGTCGCACTAAGAAGTACAGTTAGGCTTTCTGAAAGCATGGATGGAAACCGGGTATCTGGCCACACAGGAGAGTAACCCAGTGTGGGCTCATCACCGCCTGGGCCCCTCAGAGGGATGACAGCATAGGGGTGTAGCTGAGGGATGATAATGCAGAGGTTTAACTGAATGGAAGCTCCTTTCAGTAGGAGGGGTTTCTCCTGTGTTGCAAAACTCACCATTTCCAGGTGTAATGGCACATTCAGGGTTTCACTGAAGAGCCAACCTGCCAGGCAAATAGCCGTTAACAAACGGGCATCGGGGGGCTTTTATCACAACTTGCTGGCAAGTACAATGGTTTGCTACAGCTCTATCAAAAAAGCATTGCCTAACACAAAACCAGCAAAAACCTCTTCTGAGGATAATCTCTTTGGCCTCTTATGGCTGAATTAATTTTGAGAAGTAGCTGACTCACAACTGGACTCAAATTGATATCCTGTGTTTGTAAGAGAGAGAAGAAAGAAGCAATAAACCCTGTAATCAAGAGCTGTCTGTGGAATTAATAAAATGTCACAACACTAACAATGAAATATCTTCTGTACTCACAGACACCCGCTGCACGGACAGGAAATTCTTAACCACCAAATCCAAAGGGTTTGTTGCTTTGTCGAGCTTCCCCGGAGCTGGGAACACGTGGGCTCGCCATTTGATCGAGCATGCCACAGGATACTACACCGGGAGCTATTACTTCGATGGAGCCCTCTACAACAAAGGTACTGTACCCGGAGGGTGGGACACACAGAGCCTTCTAGGGCACAAAGCTTTACTTGCTCTGGCATCCTGCTTGGAGTCAGCACAGGCTCTGGCTGTCAGCGCCTTCGGTACCGTTTAACCCCGTGCCTGGAAGCAGGAGCCCTGCAGCACCCTGAGCCTGGCAGGCAGCCGCTTTCAGACAACACCCGGGCTTCCGACCGGCAACATCTGCACAGCACCTGCACTGGTGCTGCTGTGCACATGTGCAGCTCCCATCAAAAAGACTGGTCCAAGAGACCAGTTGATTAAACCACAGTTAGCTAAACCCTGAGGGTGAGACCCTTCAGTAGCACATGAAGCATAAGGGTTGAAGTTTTAAATTTTACTAATTATTCTGGAAGGACAGCATCCCAAGGGGCACGATATTTAGCAAGCACCAAGCGTCAGCCCTTTTGCAGCGAGGTGTCAAAGCCCTGCCCAGCAGGGAAAGCCCACCTCCCAGCACACACCCCGCTCCGTGGCTGGGCCTCCACCACGGGTTTAACTGGCTGGCATCTCCAACAGATTTACACCACTGTAGGGAGTGATTCAGAGTGCAAAAGGCACAAACATATCATCAAGTGAAAAAGCCAGCAATCCTGTCTCGTAAAACAGGTTTTAAAGGAGAAAAGGATCACTGGAGAAGCAGAAGAACCATCTGTGTGAAAACACACGAAAGCGGCAAGACAGAGATCGAGATGTTCGACTCGGCGATCCTGCTGATTCGGAACCCGTACAAGTCGCTGGTGGCAGAGTTCAACAGGAAGTACGCCGGGCACCTGGGCTACGCCACCGACCGCACCTGGAAGAGCAAAGGTAACGCCGGTGCTGGCCGGGCTGCCATGCTGGGCAGAGCTCAAACGCACCTCCCCGGCACGCTGGGGAGTGGGGAACACACCAGAGCCTGGGGGAGCACTGAGAACAAATTCACAGGGACTCGAGTCCCAGCACAGCTGAGATCAGTCCCCAGCTCAGTCAGACGGGTGCTCCGAGAGCGGTCCTGCCGTACGCCCACCAGAGACAGGAGGGTAGCGCAGCCCCGGTGCTGCAGGCACAGACACGTAGCAATGCTGCTGCCATCGTTCTGTTGGCAGAGAAAACGTGACCAGGTACAACACCCCCGGGTGCAGCCCATTTGCCAGGCTGCGTGAGGTGAAGGCAATCTGCCCCTGCAGCCTGTAATAACCATGAAAAATCTAATTTCAGATTGGGGGGATTCAATGGAGCATGAAGCTTCCTGAAGGAAATTTTATAGCACTGCACAGGTGCTGCTGCACTGCAGATAAATACAGTTAATAGCAACAAGGGGCTCGAGATACTGTGTTCTTTGAACAAATGGGAAGACTTCAGAGGATGCCTGCCATGCTTCGTGCACTAGACTGGCAAGCTGGATGGTGTTCTACAGTTGCCCCACCGAATACGCTGCTGCATTCAGACTCTGCAGCAGAGATTCTTGCATTTCTCCTCACATGTATTTTAGGCATTACAGCTGTGGCTTGGCAAACCACGCAGCACAGAGCTGGGGACAAGCGTCCTCTGTCTCACCATATTTCTTTCCCAAGTTCACGTATAACCTTTCGTCAGTCACAATGCAAGACCTATTCATCAAAACCAGACAAAATTGCTATTAGAAAAGAGAGAAAGTCTGAAGGGAATGGCTTTCCCGTACTACAAACTAAAAATTGTTACTTGTCAGCCACAAATGCTCTTTGTCCGGGAACAGAAGAATCGCCAGGACTATCCTGACCCTTGGAAAACTAAGTTATCACAGAGAGCAAATCAGCTTGCAGTGTTGTTAATGCCCAAGGCAAAGGAGGGAAGATAATTCAGTCATTTTTGTCCTAGTGATCCTGGCAGGTGACCTTAAATCTCTCCTATCTGCCGGGAACAGAAGAATCTTCCCCCCCTGGTGCACACACCACTGGTGTGCCCACAGAGCTCATCCCTATGAGCCAGGCACAGCACAGGAGCAAAGCTGCAGCTCTGGCCCCTGCCCTTCCCTCTGCAGGGCACTGAGCTCAGTGGCACCCCAGCCTGCCAAGGGCCCTGAAGCCTACACGGTCCAGGTGACAGGGGCCAGCAGGGTTGAGCACCATCTGCCTCTATGCCAGAAGCAGCGGTGCCGAGCTGCGTACCCCGTGACAGAGGACAGACTGCTTCCCAGCGCGTGCCTGTCAGTGGCACCAGACCGTGCCCAGCAGCACAAGTCTCACTGCAGAAGATAAGGTTTGGAAAACTGCTGAAAGGCAGCATGGATAATAACATCTCATTTTCCTGGGTTTCTAGAGTGGCCTGATTTCGTGAACAGCTACGCTTCTTGGTGGGCTTCCCACGTCCTGGACTGGCTGAAGTACGGGAAGCGCCTGCTCATCGTCCACTATGAGGACCTGAAGCAGAGCCTCATCCCCAAGCTGAGGGAAATGGTGGAGTTTCTGAACATAACCGTGACAGAGGACAGACTGCTCTGCGTCGAGAACAACAGGGATGGGAATTTCAAGCGGTCTGGTGCTAAGCAAAAGGATTTTGAGCCATTCACCCAGGAAATGAAAGATCTTATCAACAGATACATCCTGACAGTGGATGAAGCCCTGAGGGGAAGAAACTTCACAGGGCTGCCCAGAGAGTATGTGCCAAGATGATAGCCTGGTAGCACTCTGCTGTGCTTAAAATCACTTTTTCTTAAAAAAAAAAAAAAAAAAAAAAAAAAAAAAAGAGATAAAAAAAAAAAAAAATAAAAAAAAAAGAAAATAAAAAAAAAAAAGAAAAAAAAAAAAGAGACCAGCGCTTTATAGCGGTTAAAGCAGATACTTGTGGAGTCTGCTGAGCAGTACAAATTCTCTCCACTCTTGGGTGTTCTTCAGGGCACTAAGTGCTCCAGAAGGCAAGCAATGAAGGATGGAAATTGGGTTATAAACCAAGGCAAAAGGCTATTAGCGTCTACCTGCGTGTGCCTCCCCCTGCACAGGCGGCTCGCAGCTCCACAGCAGAGCAGCCCTGCTCTGCAGCAGGCGAGCTGCCTTCTCGCCCCCCATGCTGTCACAGACTTGCCAGGCACTGCCTGGGTTTCACAGCAACGGCATTGGAAATGAATTTATGTAAAGGGGAAAACAAAGAAAGGTCATAACACTGGTCAAATACTTTCACCTGAGAGTTTAAGAAAAGCTGGCTTCTCGGTATAGCCCACTAGCTTCCTTCTCCCAGGTCTGCTGGTCAGGTCACCTGCCACGGCAGTGTCAGAGGTGCAGGGGGAGAGAAGCACCAGTGGATGAAGGCACCCTGGGTGCTGGGCAGAGAGGTGTTTCAGGTCCGAGCCCAGGCAGGAATGGCATGGCCAGGGCTATGTGAGCTCCACGGGGAGGTGGGCAGCCACAGCATCCCCCTGCAGTGAGGTGCATGGCTGGGAACCCGTAAGAGAAAACAGAAATTCATCATGGCCAAAAGTGGAAATCCCAGGGTGTCACCAGCCCCAAACAGAGCAAAGACCTGGTCCCAGGCCAGTGGGAGGGAAGGGGCTGACCCTGTGCCACGTGCTTAGCACAGGTTTCTGCATCTTCATCCATGTGCCTGGAGAGTCACGGTGGGGCCAGAGAGAGAGTGGGGCAAAATGTCACCATGCTCAGTACAGTTGGTGCTAGAAGCAGCCATGGCCAAGTAGCACTGACGTGAGCCTGGACTACTGGAGAAGCAGAGTCTGACTCCCAGCCCTGCCAGTCCCAGCACAGGCAGCATCCCACCTCCCCTCGTACCCTCGGCGGAAGACCAAAGTAGTCCAACCCGAGAAACATTGGGCTACTTATTGCTGCTCTCCAGAGCCACCCATGGCAGCGACACTGGTTTTATTTCTATCGCACGGTGGTTCCCTGCAGTTTGATTGATCCTGTGCTGGGCGAGGCTCAGGGGGAGCACGGTGCAGTGCAGGGGCAGCCGGCATCGCTGTCCTGTCTGTGGGCAGGAGCGGCCGGAGCAGCTCAGAGGGGGGTTAAAGCTCATAGCCAAAGGGACTGCCCTGCTGCAAGATGCTTTTGTTCATGTGAAATAAAGGATTCCTTAAAAACTTGAGTGAAAATAAGTTTTAATAAAAGAAGAAGTTTATATAAAGGGAGCTGGACTTCCTCTGCATGTGTATCATTGGTGCTTGAAAAGAAAAAAAGACCAGGACGTGGAGCACACTTTGAGTCTTTCCCTGCTTGTGCTCCACATGTGGCTCATCTTTGTGCCCAGGACCACCAGGCTGGTGTGGGCCTGGCTGCAGGGCTCTCATTCCCCATCCCCCATCCTAGTTCCTCCCTGTCAGCAAAGGCAGCAGGAACTGCAGGGAAGTGTTCCAGGAAATCTCCTTTTGGTTACACAAGTGGCACAGGTTGAAGAAAAGCAACCGAGTTATGACGCTGCAAGTCCAGATACAAGCAAGTGGGAAGAATTTTCAAAATAAAGGCTCTTTTTAAAGTACTTTAAATAGCAAAACCAATCATATTTCTGAAACAATCCACACAGCGCACTGTGCCTCGCCTTCAAAACCCCGTACACCCCACAGCCCCCGCGCAGCAGCACGGCTCACACAGTACAGCAGCACAGGTACGGAAGCGCCCACAGAAAGCTGATAGGTTAGGACACTACCAAACAGGACTGTCACCATCTTTACTGTGACTGAGCAAAGATTCTTGCTGAAAATGGGCTGCTGTTGATGGGTGCGAGTCATGCCCTGCAGAACCCCAGCCCAGCACACGTACCTGGTTGCTCTCAGACTCCCTGAGCCACCTGCGCGAGGCCAGAACGCGAGTCCACCACAAAACAGAGACTACAAGAATGACATTTTGTTACATTGCCTGTTTTAGCTCTACAGGATCATTTTTAAAATATTTTGATCATTTCAAACCTGTAATTGGTGACAGTCAGGACAGTCTGTGAACTCCCGAGAAGGCTATTTGATTATGTGCATGTCCTGCAATGAATACTTCAGGTGGCTAAAATTAGAACTGGAAAAAATTATGAAACCGTAAGATCTGTGCATGCCAAAAATCAGCTCATTTAAAAAAGAAATTGTAGCTAACCAAATCTTAATAGATGAGGTACAGGGACTGCCTTTCACCCCTTGCTCTCCCCTTACTCTCCCTAGGGAAGGGCGTCACAGAATCTTTTTCCTTTAATGGCTAGGAACCATCTCTGCATTAGGGACTGCATACAGGAAAAGCCTGCTGGTGAATGTTGGTTTTTATTTCATTATTTCTGCCCCTACACCCATTTTAATAAAACAGGGGCCGACAATGAAAACTACTTAAAAAAAAAAAAAAGAAAAACAAAACCACCCTAAGCAATTTCCCTGCAAGGCAGGTTTTCCTACACTCAACAAGCTCTATGCTTATCACAATGAGCTTTAATTAGCCAGGATGTTTTAGTTAAAAAAACAAAAGCTATCATGCCATTAAAAGCCATGTTGGTGTTCACACACATTTTCCCTCTTAGTTTTTATTCTGTAGTAGCATATTAGTAATACGAACATGCACACAATTCCCTCAAGCTTTTCTTCATCAAGTTAAGGCTATGATGAGTCATGAGGACGCAACCGGAACAAAACAGAGATGCTACGTTTAACACTTATATTTCTCAAAGTGAACAACTGTCACAATAAGAAAGATCTCCATTAAATGGTAGCTGCATTGTGTCCTGCTGGGCCTCTGGATTCAGCTCACTCTGACTGCACTCCTGTAGACTCAAGAGGTCGAAGCCCAGCTCCTGCCACACCACCACCTTCAATTCGCTTTCCTCATGCTGTGCATTTCTCCACTCCTTCCAGAACAGGCACTGCTGGCACCTACAGGGTAGCACATCTGCAGGCCCCCCCAACACCACTCTGCAAGGTCCGCTGTGTCAGTGAGCAACGTTCCCCGGGTGCTCCAGTACTGAAAAGCCTGGTGGCTCAAGCTAACATCCCTAAGGACAGGCAGCAATGATGCAGGCAAACACAGCTCCTACAAACCAGGCCAGATACAAAACCACCGTGCGGAAGAAATCTTACAACAGACCCATGTGGTAAGGGCACCAAGCTAGAAGCAAGCTTTGCCAGGCTTGCCCTGCAGACAGGAACAGGCAGCCCCTCTCCCCCATCAAAGCTGAGGTCCTGGGACACACTACATGCAGGCAGGAGACACCAGCCCAGTCTCTCTCTAGGGAGGTTCTCAATTAGAGACTCACTCCTCAAGTGCACTTGCACTCTTCTGTAGGCGAGGGAAAGGTAAACCTTACTAGGAACCTAGGAACAGAGGACATAACAGGAGAGAAAATGGTCTTACTTCCTGGCAACCAGCTGCAAGATAAAGCCTTCAGAGCAATACTAAAAAAGCGTGGACGTCATCACCAGCCGTCATGTGCAGTTCAGCCATTCTGTACTGCTTTATTAATTTTCCATTAAAATCATTTCTACTAAAACCTATTATTCACTGCTAAGACCAAGCTACTACTCTACTACAGCAACATTAACCTCCATAAAATAATTAAAGGATGGATTATCAGCATGAGACCTTACGTGTCACCTCTCTGGAACCTAATGTGTCTTTCAATGGCCTCGAAGATAATGAGATGTTCAAATATAGAAAGTTGAGTTAACACTTTTCCCAGTTGTGACATCTATTCAGCCAGAAAGATCCAACTTCTCAACTGCATTAGTTATAATCTAGCTTTGACCTGGGTAGTTGAGAATAATCTTTAAGGGAGCTATCCCTTTGAATTTCCTTTTAATATTAGCATTTAATTACCCTAAGAAATTTCCAGATATACAAATGATAATGGACTGTAAATCAGCTCTTTCCCTTTGAACTACAATGTCTCATAGGAAAGCATTTTCCACCCTTCTTCATAACCAGACCAGCAAGCATACCCCACTCTCAGCATTTGTTCTTGTCCCTTACAGCATCTATTTATCCTCAGTTAATGGTTCCTGGGTCAGGAGTCTTCCCTGCTGCAGTACACAGCCTACCACCTGAGCACCGCGGTCCAGTTTCAGTTGGCAAGCCTCCATAACACAGTTTCTCTTACAAATGCAACGGCTCACACACGTGTCCAAGAAAATGCAAGCAGCACGTCAGGAGGTACATCATTGCTACCCATGGGCACGGAGACCGTTAAGGGAGGCAGATTTCTGACCAAGTGATCTGCAAGAGCAGCACAGAAAGAATGGCTGTTCTTAATCACATGAAGCGGTGTCAAGCACTCCCATGGAAAGAGTTACAATTAAAGTGCATTATTAAAATCAAATGTTTTATGCAATAGTTAAGACAGTGTGACAGGCCCAAAGATTTTTAAACTAAATCAATTCTAATTGATGCTGTGTGTGCCCCCCACCCCTCTAGCACAGAGCTGGCCTCTCCACTGTTTGTAAAGCCTGCTCATGCTCTATCTGTCCAAGGATGGGTGGTCCACAGCCACCAGTTTAGCTCCTGCCTACCCTGGGGACACAAGGCAGGATTTTTGAGGTTCAAGGGTCACCAAAGGCGGGGCAAGACTCCTTCAGGTCCTGGCCCAGTGCAGTGAACAACATCTGGCTGCCCACCTGGCTACTGCTGCTGCCTCTCAGCACTGCCAAAGGTGCAGCACCGAGGTTTGCGGGCAGGAGATGCTATGGAAGAGCAAGCTCTTAAAATTGTTGAAAAGGAGAAATATTTTCTCGTGTGGACCATAGTGGAGAGATCTTTCAAGGTCAGCTCTGCATCAGTGGGGTGGGTCGGAAGAAATACCGCGTAGCTGGAGCAGTTCCTGCAGATAGGCAGTGAAGGGATTACAAGCAATTATCATAAAACTACCGCAGAGGCAGAGTGAACGATCGCAGCCTTTGGCTTTTTAAGATATGTCGAAATTCTGCATTAACCTATAATGCTCCTAAAATAAAGCACTTAGCAGAGCCTTAGCAAAATTATACAGCTCATTTCGTAGAGGAAAATTCACGTCACAATGGATAAAAAAAAAATACAGATAGGGAAATGATTTAAGAAAATACCTTGCTAATGACAAGAACATTTCTTTGACGAGTAGGGTTATAAAGGAGCAGTCTGAAGTGAAACTGCATCCTTCATGAAGCATCAAATATGCTGGAAAATAAACCAAATCTTCCATGCTGACTTACCCTATTAAAACGGTGTTCTGGAAATTGTCAGGTGCACGCAAGTACGCGCACGTGTGACCGCACGGGCAGTCGGTCCCGCACCCTTTGCGCAGGGACCAGAACAAGCCTCTGCCCTGAGCCCCTGGAGCTGCCTCGCCACCCTGGGGCGCGTGGGGCTGGGCCCCCCACCCGTGGCCCCAGCTGGCAAGGGCACAGCTCGGGCAGCACCTGCGGGGCGCCCACCACTGTGGAGGAAGGGGGCACGTGCTCCGATGGGGTGTTTTTTTGTTGAAAGCCTGTGCAGAACATTTGTTTTCTTAGAAACTGTATTTCTTTTGCAGTCAGTCATGTAAATGGATTCCACTGTGCTTGTTTTATGCCTCTCCATTCCAGCAGAGACTAAATTAAGCTTTGAAGTTTAGTAAGAAATCCCAATGGCATGAGACTTCAATGCTATTTCCTGAATCCCGAGGAATTAAAGAAAGGGGGAGAGCAAGAGAAAAGAAACCAGTCTTCTCTTTTATTGTTTTCTACAGCTTGATCCTGAAATGACTGACTTTGAAAATAACCTTAGTGCCTAACTGTATGCATTATTCATATATACTAAAACATGTAAATACAGTTTTCAAAGGTTAAAATAAAACTCCTTTGCTATACAAGTTACAATTATTTAATATTTTGACACGGCAACTTACATCATTAATATTAAACAGCAGACAGGGGAAAAAAGTGACCTAAAATGAGCATGTACTTTTCTCCTCAGTATAGAACGATGTTCTATGGTTCAAAAAACTGGCAGACTACAAACGTGCATAAGGTTTTCCAAAAAAGAGGAAAGAATTAAGCATTTTAATTTTGCATAAAACTGTGTAGCTGCCAGTTTGCCATCGACTAAGTATGTAGCCTGTCAAAATGTCTATTTGCAAAGATTTTCCTGGCATAGTAATAGTCTTAGGGAATCAAGTAGTAGTATTATTTCAGTTTTCAGGAATAATAATGACAATTTAGTCCCACTTAGAAGTTACATTAAGGGGCTTTATTTGATTACTACAACAGTAAATAGGATGTGCCTGAAGTGCACCACATACACACGAGGCGACCAATTTCAGCCGGTGTCCTCCTCTACTGCAGAACTTTACTGTACAGCTAGATACCGCAGGAGATGCTGGGGCATTTGGACAAATTACTTCTCTCACGGAGCAGATCAGCTGATGGAGTAATCTTCTAATTAGTATTATTGGGTTTTATTATAAGAGATCCACACATTTGGGGTCTTTTTTCCTTCTCCTCCTAGAAATCTCTTCTGAGATTCCTGCATAAAGGACCTTCTCCAAAAAAGGGGTAGTCTTAATTATTCACTTACTTTAACAGCTCTTGGATCCTGTTGACTACTCTGTTTTGTGAGGAGTATTAGAAAGCCAAGACCTGACTCTCTGTCCACTCCCGCTCGCATAAACCAGAGCAGCTGCAGGAGAAGCCAGATGAGCAACCTGAACAAAGAGAGCATGAGAAGAGGTCTCATCTTTGACAGGTCTTCTCACATGAGCATGCCACTCAATGATCTTTTCAAGGCCATCATGCTCCTCAGACTAGAGAGCCACTGCACAAAGCTCAGGGAGTTTAACATCAGGGAACAATAACTGTTCGAGTGATACATCACATTTCGAATCCAACCAGGGCATTACATAGATTATTCCTGAAAAAACCACATGGATTCTAGACAGACCATTACAGTAGCTGCTTTATAGTGCATTTTGCTTAACCTGGCGTCAGCTCCTCTCTATTCCCTCTCTGCACAGTTAAACCACAGCTCTCTCTATAACTCACACAGCAGAAAATGCCTTGGAGCATCAGCAGCGTGGCATGCACAGGAGGAGGAGGAGGTTTCTGTGAAGGTACTCACTTGTAATCATGTCAGCTAAGAGAATGTACTGTGAGATTATATTAAAATTAAGCACGACTAATTTTCAAGTTCCAGTATGAAACGTAACGGGCATTTTCTAACCCATTTTGTCTATAGCAACTTGGTTCTTTCCTGGCCGTCTCCAGCAGGTGCACAAGAAGAGCATGCAAGGCACGCAAGAGAGTAGCAGCCTGATACTAAAACCGTCATGGCCCGCGAGGGAGAATACAAATAAAAGTGCTGAGTGGGAGAGTCCACGTCTTCCACTCTACACAAGCAACTCAGGAGAAAGAGGAACAAAGTAATAACAACAGGCTGCACAACTTGCCACATCCCTAAAGACCCTGCCATAGCTACAGATGGAGCAATTCCCAATGCTAAATAGCTTTATAGTGAGAAAAAAAGTCATCAGTATTTCATGGAAACTAAAATAAATTGCATTCTCGAATGTGATTGTAACAAACAAACCAAAAAAATAAACTCACAAGGGTAAATCGGTCTCTTCACACCTTGAGATGCCCAAAGATAAGAACTCATCTGCAAATTGTATGCTCTTTGGGAAACGTCAGACATCATTTCACCCACCACTGTCATCTTTCGATATTGAAGGATGAAACAGGCCCGAGCTTTTCACGCGCATTCATTTCTTCTAATGCTCATTCAGAGAGGAGAGAGACAAGACCTTGTGCCTTTGACAACTCTTTACCCACCGTGAACAGGATTAATCCTAATTGCCAGGGACAGAAATCCTGTTAGGCTATCCAGTCCAGCAATTGGAGAGCACAGGATATTCCCTCGGGCTTCTGGGTTACTATCCAGTGCTTTGTTTGGTCTGTGAGTTATCTGTGGATGTCCATAACTAGTACCTAAGCACCTCTCAAGTTAATTATACAGCTAAGATCAATACATTTCATGGAGTCTCCAGTTCTCCCGCTAGGCGTGCTCAGGAGAGTGGTACCAAACACCAGATGCCAACAAGAACACCCTGCATGCTCTGCCAAATACTGCCTATAGAAAAAGACTCTGTTCAAAGTTTCCCAAATTAAGAAAACAGACTTGGGGTGAAAAAAAAATATAAAAAAATGCATCTGACAAGCGAGCATTTATAGAATCATTCACTGAGAAAGGTTTTAGTTCAAAGTACATCAGCTTTAGAATTTCACTTTATGGTTGTTGGTTTCTTAAGCAACTGCAGGTGAAGCAACATCCTTTCTGGCCTGTTTTCCTCCTCAGACTAATTACATTCATGCACCTACAAATTGTCCTTTCAGCTCTCACTTAAAGTGGCAGCAATATAAGAGAGTAAAGAGGGTAAATAAATTGAAATCTCAAATTTCTCATGAGACAGGAAACAAAATCTTCTGCTCAACAGTGTTAAAATTAAGTTACAAGCTTCTTAAAATATAGACACTTAGACAACATCTATCTACTTTCCACGTACAGCAGGCGCAAGTGAACTGTTTTCAACGTACGTCCTGCATTATTTGATCAAGGACTGTTAATCAGGTTTTATCTGTTATTACTGTATATATGCAGCCTGTCATAATTAGAACAGAAGATGTGAACAACAAACCGCACGCTGAGGTCCCCTGGAGCTGGATGAGAAAGATTCTTGGTTTATGGGATTACCATGACCCGTATCAGGGCACTTCTTCCACGTCAGAAAAGCTAGAATGCTTCATTTTATCACACACTGTGAGATATATGCTAAGTGCAAATACAGACAAGCTGGAAATTGCTAAAGCATTAGCATATATGCAAAACACCTTTAATCAGAACCATGCAGAGCAGAACTTCCAAAACAACTTCTATCCACAACACTACACGAAAACTGATACTGCTATTTGGAGTCAACTAACTGCCAAAAATAATAATATGCCTGTATCAACAGTGCTAAGAAATAAGTTACACAGTATCAGAACATAAAATTCTGGTCAACCATGAGAATTTCGGCAGTACTAGGAGCACAAAACAACTTAAAAAAAAAAAACAGAATGAAAAATGAGAATGGCTTTTATTTAACTAATCTCAGAATTAATTAAAATAAAGATTTGCTGTCAGCTGCGAGCATCAACAAACACACACAACATTATTCTAATAATGGTTTATTACATTATTTTTCTGCTAGAATGCAATATTGATTGGAAATCTTTGGGATGGAACAAATTGAATATTTGAGCAAATTTAACAACTGTTTACTTACAAACACAGATGCTTATTGTTTAACTGGAAACGGGTCTATAGGCAAGTCCTAGATGCTGGCAAACGGGGCCTAAGTGGTTAGACCTGCGATTTGTCAACCCGGGGCAGTTTTTCACCATTCAAAGGCAAGATCTGGTCCAGCCTTTCCCAAAACACACCACCTGAGCCTGTGTTCTGCGGGTGGCTTTTCAGTCAGCACTCAGCCCTGCAGAGCCAAGTGTGCTGGAAAGCAGGGCTGGCACCTGGGGAATGGCATCGCCTGCCCGGGGCAGCCGGTGCCAGGGACCCTGCGGGGGGCTCGCCGAGGCCCCAGAGCCAAGCCTGAGTCCGGACAGACCCTGACCTGCTGACACCACAACACTGCCTCTTGTGCCTGTATTCAGTGAGAGAGGCACAAGCGGCACCAACGCTGATCTGCCAAGCATGGCAGTGATGCTGAGCTGCTATTGAAGTAACACAGAGATAGTGACAATACCCAGAGCTTAGTTACCCTCCATTTGTGGATACTGAATCCACTGCACCTTGGGCTTAGATTTCAGGATTCCACAGCTACAACTTAGTTGGTGCCAAGGTCTCAGGGCTACAAGCTTCTGATTATCCTCATGCAATAAAACATTCATCGACTTGGGGGGGGAAGTTTTAAAAAATAAAACCCATACACAGCAAGAGAAAAAATTCCACTTGCTTCTCAGCATGCAACATGAAGCATTTCAGTCCTGACCCTGGAGAACTGTCCTTTGCCACAACAGCATGAGTTGGTCTACACGTCCGCTTTGATCAGTATGACTAACGCAGAACAGCCTTCCTGCTTCCACTGGGGCTGCCTCCGGGTCTTAAAACAGCCAGTGCACATATTTAAATTAGAAACAATAACGTACACATGCTCTATAAATAATTTTCAGTGTGTCAGCAACATGCAGAAAGCTCAGGAGGCAGCTAAGGCCTCTGACAGCGCCCAAGTTCAAATGGCTCCTGCTTTCTTAGGCTTTAATTTCTGTATTATTTATGCTGATTTAAAATTTACTAATATTGCCAAGACTAACTGCAAACTTTAAAATTAAGCAAGTACCTGCAAGGTAGAAAGGGATGGAAAGTAATAGAACAACACCATGAAATACCAAACTGTCTTACTCTACGTGAGCTACGCATGAAATACACATTTTGTCTCAAACGCACCACAAAAGCCTGCGACTGGCTTCTTTTTGACCCAAAGGAGACAAAAAAAACTTCCACCCAATTGCAACCCAGCTGTTAAATACGTATCCCCCAGAAGCACTGGAGCCCCCTTTTGAACCACAGGAAATCTGAGGAAAGGTGTTAAGAAGAGAGTGGAAGGGTGACATAGCATCCCCTCTCAGGTCATGGAAATACATTCATGCAATCACAACCACAAAGCAGAAATCCCTTTTGTACCCACCATAACCAGGTTTACAGACAGCAGGTCTGCTGCGTAACTGAGCATTTGGTCTTACAAGAAGCGAAAAAACAAGAGCAGGAAGGTTTTTAGTAGTAATTTGTCTCAGTGCAGGCTTTAAGCCCTCAATTTATCTCTGTCCTTGCCAACACTTGGCTTAATCTGTTGCTCTGTCTCTTTCTTACTGCTAAGAATCCCAGAAGCATAAGGAGCTGATATACATAAAGAACTGAATTTCAATTAATGCAGGCTCTTGCTAATTTTTCCAACACATAACTACACCGTTTTAGCTCACTATTTTCTCATTGCTGAGCCTCTAGAGAAAATGCTTCTACATATTTATTTTTTCTGCAAGTTGATATTTATCATTCACTGTAGCTGTGTCAATGCCATGGAAGTTTGCAAGCAATGCCTCTGTCTTCCATCTTCCCAGAAGTAAATATTTCAATTAAAATGAGAAGCAATTTAAATATTAGCATGAGATTTCCAAACAGATTTAAATGATGCCCCAGCTGCACAATGCCTCGTTCTTACGTGGGTCGCTATTTTAAAGGAGAACATACAATAGTAACCAAACAAATACATGTCATGTTCTTTCAACGCAACAACATTAACAGGACTAACACCGAAACACACATGAAGAGCACAGATTTTTCTGTGGAAATGACATCTGTGTCATGTTTAAGCAGAGCCTGCTTGCCCAAAGCCAGCAACACCGAGCTTGTCAACACCGTTAGCAAGGACCAGTGTCCTGCCAACCCAGTGGCTACAGTCAACAGCCAAGAAATCATCCAACATGGCACATCCCCCCAGACAGCAGAATTTCTCAGCAGTGACTATTTTTTGACAGTCACTGTAAAGTTTGTTACGCTGCCCTAGTGAACCTGAGCCTTTGCTCTGGCTGAGAGCTCTCCCAGAGCTGAGCACCAAAGAAAGGAGAACGTGTTACTTACGGAGCCAGCAGAGACCTGACAGCCCCAGGAGCACCAGCAGTCCAGAGCTTTGTCAGCATTTCCTACTTGGTCAGGAGTTTCCTTCACCAGAGCGGCTGCTCTGTCTCAGTCCAGTCAAGCAGAGCCCCAGGGCACAGCACAGACACAGACAGGAGCCCCA
>VWZY01001969.1:72057-135744 GCA_013399075.1 Chloroceryle aenea
CAGCTTGGCTGTAAACAGGGTCCCTGCTCCCCCAGGCACAGGAGCTGGGGACTCTGAGCCACCCCTGGTCCCACCATCACCTCCTTCCAGTGCAGCAGTAGCTCTCCGTCTGGTACCCGAGGGCCAGACCAGCTCCTTAGCAGCAGGACAGAATTAGCCCCTTGCTTAGGAGGAGAGGACCTGTTCTGGCTGTGAAGACCATCGGTCTTGTTCTCGCCTCTGAAAAACAGCCAGTGTGCCAGGAGACAGGTGAAGTGCTTCTGAAGTGAGTAAATCAATTAACCCTGATGGGGACAGGAAAGGGAAATCCCCCACCCTAGGATGACTGATTAAAGGCAGGAGTGGGAATTTTTTGGCAATGCTGTTACTGAAAATAGTAACTCTTGCTGATATTGTGCTTTGTGAAAGCTGTGTGGCCCTTTCCAGAAGGATCTAACACCAACCTTGCTCCTGAGGCCTGTGAGGCCCAGGGCTGAAGGTAAACCCATGGCTAGAACAAGGTCTCCCGAACAAAGCACCGCGAGCCAGCCTGTTAGTCCCAGCAGAAAACCACCCCAGTAACTTCTATCACTCCATTCTGTTTTCTTGATCTACCTCTGCAGCTGTGACGTGCCCTGCCAAGGGGCAAGGAGCGGTGCTCTGGGACGGGTGCTGGTGCCCAAGGGATGGGGCATCTCTGGGGTGATAGTGGGGAAGGAGCTGGAGCCACAGGGTCTGGTGGGGAAGAGAGGGAGGAACAGCTCGGTGCTGGTGCAGGAGCTCATGCAGTGAGAATCACCACAACCCTACTGAACCCAAAATGCAACCTTCAGTTTCAGCCTGTTTTTAACAGCAATGTAAACAAAATAGTGTCCCCGTCTCGGGGAAGAAAACACAGCTCTGCTTGTCCTAATTAACTAAATGGGTTTCTCATATGGCCTTATTTTCTACCAATTCAAAACAGCCTTTTGAATTTGTTTGTGACTGAACAATGTTTTCTTTCTAAGAAGCTGATCTAGAAATAACTGCACTGCAATCTGACAGGCTTAAAGATAAGGGCCTGTTCAGCCTCTTTCCAGCATTGGTACACGTTTGCATTTCTCCTTTGTGCTAGTAATTCATTAATACCCTCTATCTGCGCTCCATTCAGATTTCTTCCCTGCTGTTTTCCACATAAAGCAGTGCTTTGTATATTCCAAGTGTCTGTTTACTGACTAAAATAAAGAAAACAAGAATGTACAAAAAGGCTACGCTTGTCTCTTCAGCTTCAAAAATAATCATGTTTCTTTTTATCTTGAAACCATAATTCACCACATAGCTGAGAAAGCCACTTTAAATAAATTTCATTTTTCCTTTGTGAAACCTTTATTTTTAGACCTCTTAATCTTTATTTCAATGTGAAAAGGGGTACCAATTGTTCTCTGCATCAGTCAGCAGCTTTATGACAATTTGGTATTTTCTTTTGGTAGGAATCGAGACCAGAGCCTGTGCAGGGGCTGGCTGCAGGAAGGGCTGTCACCACCGCCAGCTGCTGCCAGCACGGGCGGGACCTGGGGGAGCTTTCTCTCCTGATAAAAATCAGGAGATTTACATCTCCTTCACTTTCCTGCTAAACATCAACACAAAAGCCCATAGACTGCTGACAGCATGCGAGTTACACGCACCTGTAAACCTTTGCAGGATGCTTTTTATTACCAAAGTGCTTGTTATTCCCTCTCCGTACACTGCTTAGACTTGGGGTAATAATACCAGGAGTCGTCCTGTCAACACCTGAATTAAATAACTTTTAACAAAAGCCATAAATGGTTTTTAAAAGTCATGAGCATGTCTCCAGCAATCGATAAAACAAGCTTGTCGTGACCATGGAAAGAATCCAAACACAGGAGAGGATGAGGCTGGATTCCCTGCACGTGCACTTTGAGCACGCTATGGGCTTGGGAAGAAGCCAGAAAGGCTACCCGAGGATGACTCCATTAGTCCAAGGGTTACATGAAGGTGCCATATACTCCACGTCCGCCAGGGTATGAGAAAGGGTGCAGCCAATGGAAGTTAAACGGGGCATTTGGAAATGTATTTGAAGAATACTCCTGAGAAAAAAACTTTCCAGCTTGAGAGCTGCACTGAGACATTAATGGAACTAAACTAACAACCATTAAAAGACAGCATCAAAGAAGCAATGACACAGCCTGACCTTCCTGGGTCTGAAAATGGTCTCTCTGGTTTCCTCTGAATTTGATTTTAAACTAAAAGCTCATTGTTAGCTCCCCTTTAACTTCTATAAGCTTTCTGTTCTCCAGATTCTGCATCTGGCAATTTTAAACTTTGCTTAGCTTCCACCTTATGTCCTACTGCCATTTTCACAGGGAGTCCTAAGAGCAACTTCTGTAAAGAATCAGTTTGATAGTGGAGTTGAAAGGCTGCAGAACCTGGGCTGGAGTCTTGCCCTGCAAGTCTATGGGCAGGAGGGACAAAGCCTTCCTCAGGATGCCATGCTTTTAAAGGATCACACACAGCCTGAGGTCTCTGGGGTCACTGGCTCCAACCCGCCCCAGGCTTAGGAGCATCTGCCCAGCACAAGATGCTGCAGGATGAGACCAGCAGCAACCAAAGGTGCTGGGATTCTGCAAAGCAGGAAAAATGTGCCAGAGAGCCCAGCACAGCACAGCTGGGATTTGCCAAACTGCCTGGGTTTTAGAAAGCCAGCCCCTTAACTTTGCAATCAGTGGAGTCACAGTCTTTTCACCCACCAAGTAAGTTTTTACAAACAGCCTTGACTGCTCTGTGGACAGTGGATGCTCCTCACGGAGCCCCTGGGACTGGTGGCCATCACAGCTCCCTTCTTGGACATTTCTGCCCTCTGAAGTGGTGCCCCCAGGAGCTTGGCTCCCAGCAGGCAAGCACTCGCAAAGGGCACCACGCTGGGTGGATGATGACAGGTAACAGAGAGGGGCCACTGCCCTGTGTGGCCTTCAAGGATGCCAGGCCCCAGGGCCTCCAGTCCCTGCACTGAGTGGGGGACCCACTGCTGCTCCCAAAGTGGGGAGCAGGGCACAGGGTGCACCTGGCACTGCCCACACCCCCCTCACCTGCTGCAGCAATGCCTGCAGCCCTCGGTCAGAAACGGGTGCCAAACTGCCGGTGACAGTCACCGTAATCGTCAGAGACAAGCGAGCGTTGAGGCAGAAGCTCTCAGCAAGCATTTCACTCCCAGCCCCAGCCAGGCAGTAAGAGAGAGGAGCGCGGTGGAGGGGAATCCCATCCTGAGCAACGTGTCATTGCTTTGGCAGCACTCTGCTTTCACTGCAAGGAGAGCTGTCGCCTCGGTGACACACAGGGGATCCCCTGAAGGAGCAGACAGCATTAGGACCTAATCTAAAGTTTCTGCAGGCCAGAAAGATAGACATGTTTTTTAAATCTGTCTCTAGGACTGAATCTTACAAACCACAGTACAGTATCACCTACTAGGGAAACAAATTACACAGCAACTTTCTTAACCTTTGAAACTGGACTGTTTGGGATGGGCATCCTTTTATTGTACTCCGCTGCTGGGAACATCTCCTTAGAGAAAGCAGTAGTCCCCCAGGTCGTGCAGGGAGGGCTGTGAGCCACACACATTCATACCCACCATTAAAGGTACCGTTAAAGAGAAAATTATATTTGTTATGGCAAAGATCAGGCATGTTGAAAGAGAAAACTTTTGCTCCCATTCTGTTGAGAAGATGTCTCTCACCCTCACTGAATTCACCTGAGTTTTGCCATAAAGTTATATGGCTCAGGAGTCAGTCATCCTGCTGTTCCACTGCTGTCAAGGACCATTTCTTGAGCTGATAAAAGTAGCATCATTCTGTTGACTTCAAACAGATTTCTTTCGGTTTATCAGCTGCTGAGGATCATCTCCTTCAGCCATTTCAGGGTAATAAAAAGGTTGTTTAAAAAAGCCATTACAACTGATAAACAGTCCATGCAAGGAAACATTAAAGAATATTTCCAAGTGCAAGCTGTGAGTCTGAAAAGATGCCTCAGTGATATTTTATATTGCTATTTGTGCAATAGAACAGACAAGGGAGTCGTGAAGTGACTTGGGTTTGGATATGCAAAAGGGCAACTAGAGGGGGAAAGTGCTATCCTGAAGTAGCACAGATTTCAGAAGACTTTCATGATAAGGAGATTAGCAAGAGAAAGGCGATATCACAGTCATTACAGTCGCTACCTCTCCAGGAGAGTCAAGCTGAAGGCAGTGGAAGCCCTACATGACAGCTCAGTGTGAAACAGAAATGAGAATGAAAAAGGCTGTGCTAAATTATTATATATGCCAGATGTCATACATAATAATGTTATAGAGCAACATAAACCAAATATTCATGGAAATGACATGTGCTTGGGTCCTCCGTCCAATATCCCATCCAAACCCACCAGAGCAGTCAGACCCAGCTGCCAGTCACCGGCCAGATGGACAGATGGTAATTTCCATTTTACAAGGATTAGTGCATTGGCAACAGGCAAGGTTCAAAGACACTGTTTTCCTTGAGCTTTAGAAAAATATACAGAAACAGGAACACGTTACACTACTCAGGAAGAAGAATTTGTAACCGCCTTGCAGACTGATGCTTCAATAATTTGCTGGTTTAGTATTCCGCACAGACAAGGTCACCCTCAGATTTGTATTTTGGCCAGTTGCAGCAACGGGAGTAAGAAGGTCTTGGCACCTGAAGCAGTGAAACAGCTCTGCATCATCAGCTCAACAGAGACAAGTTGAGCTTTCACAAGCAGTAAAACACCCACCAAACCCCACCACAGGAAGCAAACAAACACCGCAGTGCTTTGTGCTGAGCGTGAGTCCAGAGGATCCAGGTGACAGGGGGAGGAGAGGTAACATCTGTGTGAAAGCTCCATAGAGCTGGGGGGTCAGCAGCCTCCAGACAGCTCCAACTGGCCAAGCTGATCCCAGGACACGCAAATTCAAAAGCTGTCAAGAGATCTTGCGGTCCCTTGGCAAAAAACATTCCCTGCTGGACTCAGCCAAATGCAACGTTCAAAGCCAAATTCCCAGTTAATCCAGATAAACCACAGATTTGGCAAAATCACGTTGATTTCTGGGAACCTTCTTGTAGATCTGATGCCAGAGAGGCCATGAACACCATCACTAAGCCACAGACCTGCTTTGGACAGACAGAGCCAGTTTGAGCCGCACGGATCAGAGTCCCACACACCCTGCAGGCTGGGCACAGCCCCCGTTCCACCCTGTGCTCTCCGTCCCGTCCCGGACGGCCTCAGCCCACACACACCGCGATGCTGCCCACTGCCGCAGCTCTCCCACTCCTCGCCTCGCCGCTGGCAAGGCAGAGATCAGCCGGGAGCAGCACGCAGGGCTTGAGGGACACTGGTTGCACTGGATGACCTTTAAAGATCCCTTCCAACCCAACCCATTATATGAAGAATAAACAAGAGCAAAGAGCATTAATTGGCATAAGCAAAACCCGGTGGGATGAGTCCAGTGACCAGTGTGCTGATGGCTCCTCGGGAGCGACAGGCAGAGCAGACAAGCCAGGGGGGGAATGGCACTGGATATGAGGGAGGGGTTGGGCTGTGGAGTGCTTGCTGTTGGTGATGGCACAGTAGAGAGACTCTGGGTAAAGACAAAAAGGGGGTTGATCCCTATGGGTCCCTTTCAGCTCTGATGGATTCTCTGATTCTGTGACCTGTATTTAGATATGTACATATGCTGAAATAACAGGAAGATTGTGGCACTGAATGACAAGTCCAAATGAAGGCAGATTTGTTCTTTGGTGCCACTGAAGAGAGATTTTATCTCAGGTTGTTCTGGCTCTTAAGCAGAAAGCTAGCATTAAATGAGCTCTATAAATTGAAAGATAGAGAAAATTGTTGTGCAATTACTTAAATTCAGAGGCTTTGCTTTACTTTGTGGCCCATTCTTCCATCCACATGAGGTCGTTCCAGAAATAAGATCCATCTTTTAAAATGAAAACAACCCCCTTTTTTTCCTCCTTGAACTGCTCTCAGAAGCCTTCCAAACAAAACCCAGCTCTATCCTCACTGCAGACTGACAAAACCTAAACTAACAATACCAAGAGAAACAAAACACTTCTATTAATCAGAAGAGCACGTTGACTTCACACGCAGTTCTGACAATTTAAACGTTGGGATTACCTGGTTTGCCTGTGCATTTGTCATCAATAAACCAGATACAAATAGATTGTTAAAACTCTAACAGAGTTTTTAATTCTAATGCAGTTACAAGAAAAAAAGGGCATACCATTCTCTGAGGGAAAAATAAAAAAATACAATCTAATCCACAGATCCTGTAAAAAACACCATGTGCTGTGACATCAGGAGTGGCTTCTGCGGCTCACTGGTTACACCTCCGTGGGTGTAACTCCTGTGCATGTTCTGTACTAACATTTCACATTACTACAACTCTCAGCTTACCTCCCCCAGTGAAAAATAACATATTTTTGGTTTAGCAGAGAAGACTCAGAGCTGTTGTCCAGCGACCAGTCCAAAATCTCCCGTTCCCTGTGAAGATACACATACCAGAGGGACGCTCACTCAGGTGAAGTGGCGGTGACCCTTTCAAAAGGAGTAAGGAATGCCACTGGCACTGGAAAAGCAACCCAGTAACTATCAATTTACTTTTTATTGAAAATATTTTGCCTTCTCCTTCTTCCATACAATTAAATTCACTATGGTGGATTGGCATGCAAAATTGCCCTCTTCACATACATTGTTGTTAAACTACTCTATAATTAGTGCTAACATATTGTACTTATAGCATTTACTATGCTTGATGGTTCCATCAACACAGGCTTATTGTGATCTATAGCAGTGAGGGTAACAATTAAAATGGTATTACTCACTTTCAAAGAGCCACTGACAAGTTCTACCCACATTTACAAGCATCTTTCCAATCAGGTTCAGCCACATCCATAAACTCTACCAATGTTTCCGTACAGCCTTTTTGCACTATGTATAGGGAGAAACAGAAAAAGCCTTCCACCCTTTGGTGTGGGAATGGGGGGCAGAGGGTCCAGAGCCACCTGCCTCTCATGGAGCAAAGACTGGGGGCTGTTGGGAGCCCAGGGAAACTTCTACCAACAGTTTCATCAGCTCTGGAAATCCCCCGTATAACTCCGGAGGGTTCGGGACACAAAGTCCTTTAGGCCCTTCTGCAAATCCTGGTTTACTGCCCAGGAGGGATGTGCTGATCACACCTGCCCGGGGGGATTGAGTGGACCCTGCAGAGCTCTCGCCCGCGCAGATGGGGCAGCCGTGCAGGAGTGGGGACAGTGTTGCTGGCGGGCATGATGAGCAGCACCCCAAACCTCTTGGCTCTTTGGAAGGGGAGCAGCTGCTGCTGTGCCACCCTCCTTTGCTGTGGCCAAGGACAGCTACAGGGATCTGGACACCGAGGGCAAATACCAATCACAGTGTTCTTTAAAGAAAATACACAGACTGTGCCCTGTTTGCAGCTGAATTTGACCACCAAGGATTTGAAGGGAGCTGTTATACTTGGTAAATCTGTCAGTATTTAAAGCCTATCCCACCAAAACCCACCATAAAATAATTACAATATTAGTGTTTCCCAAGCTATGGGAAGCAGCGGCACAGCACACACCCATGCAACGGTCACGTTGAGCTTTTATGTTGTGCCTGGCCAGATTTATATGTCAGGAGGGTGGAATAACTGGCAGGTTCAGATGAACAATAAAAACATGGGTTAAGGTTTGCAAAAGCATTTCTCCCTGGCATTCCTGCATTTCCAGTGAAGCTAATGGTGGTGCTGAAACTTTTCAGGGAAAGACTGAAGCCTCCTTCAGCCAGCATGGGAACTGGGAGAGGTGCCTTAGAGGTTACTGGGAGGACCACACTGTGCAACGAACAGCTTGGACCAGAGCACAGGCCAGAGATGCACAAATCCCACTGTTGCCAGAAATTACCACAAAGAGAGATTTGTCCACTGGGGACAAGCTTCTAAATATTTTATGTCCTCTGTTGTTTAAAATGAGTTGCAATTTCAGATCCTCCAGCTTTTGGGTGCCCAGCTGGAGACACTGTACCAGGGATTGCATGGTACAGCTCCACCTCTCAGCTCCTGAAGTCATCAGAAGTTAGGTACCCCCTGGGACCCAATAGAAAATTCCTTCTGTTAGTTATATCCAGTTACATGGACCTATTCCCTATGGACCATCTCAGAGCCAGGGCCAAGATTTAGCCTATGGTTAAAAAGAATATTTGTACATCTACTTCATACAAGCAAAGTGCAGGATCCATCATAAATAAATAGCTTCACACTAAAATTACTTTTAGAAATTAAGTTTTCCATTTTTCCTATGGAAAAGGAAATCCATTTGAATACTAATAGCATTCATCTTTCCCTTACAAGCAGTGTTTCAAATTTATAGTCTGGTACATTAGAGCAGGGGGAAGAGGAGGAGTAGAAATGACCTCCATTCTGACAGTCACATAATTTTGCAGTTCAAAAGTTATTGGAACGTTTGAGAGCATAATGCCCAACAATTTGCATTCCAGATACCTTCCATACAAACGGAAGGATTTCTAAAGGTTGCATATCTCAGCTTCAGTGCTTGTGCCCTTTTCTCAAATTAGCGATACTGTCAAGCTTGGATGAGATCATATCTTTGACATAGAGCAAAATTATGGTGACATTCATCTGTGATGTTATCCTGTACAACTCCTATTTCCATGGGATTAGAAAAGGAAAGAAAGTCCCATTAAACTATATTAAAGAAGGTGATATTCACCCTGCAGCCACAGGAATATATCTGTGCTCTACGTATCACATCCTGGGAAAAGAAAGTAGAAAATGAAAATTCAAAAGCAGCAATAAGGTTCTAAGCAATCGTGTAATAAAATCATAGCTACAATTTAGTGCTGTTTATAATTCTAGGATTCTAGACGTAAGGAAACCAGATGAAGTTCATAGGACTGCTTCCACATGTATAATTTTCAAAGGGTGCCTGCAGCAGCTGAGGGTCCAGCCTTATTTGTGAGAGGCGGGGTTTGAACAGCATATTTTGCCTATAATTTGGCAACCTCCAGCACACATTCAAATATCCTCCCACTTCCTTAAGGAGAAGGATAATTAATGACAAAGAGGGAGGCACACTCTTCCCTGATGTCAGATCTCTCTCCAGGGAGGATGGAGCAGTACAGGGCTCCTGCCCCTCAGCACACCAGAACAGCAGGTCAGACGAGCCCCCAGCAGCCCCCCCCAGCTCTCCTGGGGGTCCTTCATCCCCAGCTCAGGGCAGGGCTGAAGGGGTAGCTGCCAACAGGCAAGCAGCAACTCAAGGCCAGGCAGTAGCACAGACCCCAGCTGGACAAAAGCAGGATGAGGCCAAAACAGACATCCACACTGTGTTATGGGCTGGGAGAGGAGGCACTGGCCACGTGCACACCCATGGACGACCACAGTGCCTTCAGCAGAGGACCAAGGTCACAGGCGTGTTGCGAGGGATGCCTCTGACACCCCAGCGTCCGCCTGTCACTATCAAAGCACAGAAACACCAAGAGACACTCCCGCACTCATTCCCAAGGTGCGTCCTCACTGTAAGGGCAACATAAAAGTGAAGACATGGTGACAGTGCTGTCAGCAGGACTCTCCCCTACTTCAACTTCTTGGCAAAAACAAAAAGCTGATGCTAAGATAGACACAGCTCCCTGTAACATGTTCTGCAATGTCAGAAGGTCTGACACTTCTGCATGTCGGTGTCAGACCTCCCCAAAGAGGGCAAAAAAGCACCAAGAGCAAAGAGCAGGATTTTCTCAAGGGTTTTGGACTTCGGACGTGAATGAAGGACCAGAGCATACATGTTTTCCTGAATGTCCCTGATAGCAGAGAGAATTAGCCCCTTCTTAGGTGTTTAAGAAATAAAACCAGGTTCAGCCCTGCTATAAGCCTGTTTTTCACTCTTGAAATCTAGTCCCAGACAGATAGTAAAGGATGGGGGAACCACCTACAGATTGGTGGGAAGCTGTGATATAATACAATCAACACTTAGTATTGTTTATCCAGACCTACTGGGTCATGCATCCACTCACACAGAACACATCCTTGCCAGCAGCTTGGACTCCTCTTTCAGACACTAAAAATCCATGATAAATAAGAAGCAGGGTGATACCCCAGGCAGAAGACCTCCAAGGGTACATGACTGTAACTGCTGATAACATCAAAACAGAGGTCACCTACCAGGCTGATCATGGCCTTGAAAGGGAGGATGCCAGGCCAGATCCCACACCAGCTCTCGAGCTTTTCACAGCTCCACAACTCAGCAGAGGATGGCTCCTGGTGGTTGTTAGAACAGACAGGTGCTGATCAGGCCGTTCTCTGAGCTCTAAAAGGCCCAAGATCCCTCTTTAAATGGCCACGCAGCTAAAAAACAAACAAACAAACAATCAAACAAACACCAACCAAAAAACCAACACCACACCACAAAAAAACCCAACTGTTTTTAATACTAATTTCTATAAAATAGTGCTGGAATTTTTTTACCTACTTCTGTGCCTGTTCTGAAGATTCATCAACAAATGTCTATACATAGTTTTGAGACCTCAGATGAAAGACAGGCAAATATAACCAAGCTAAAAAGTGGCCCAGGATCCAGCTAGGCCTGATCACCAAGCCTAAAGCCTACTGAAAGGCCCGAGTGCCTGCAGGACAGCTAAGAAAAAAATTATTTGATACTGCAGGGCAAATTTCCCCACAGTTTGTACAGGCAAATCCAGAACACAAGCACTTGGAGTACATGCTGTAGGTTCTTCCTGAGAAAGTTTCTCTTGTCATAAACTGAACCACTTTGGTAACTTCCCCGACACAAAAACCTAATTCCAAACTTTTCTGTGTCTGAAAGAGAAGGAGATGGGGAAGTGCCAGGGTGTTTCTCATGGGTAATCCTCTGCAATGAGGGCCAGCCTGAGCGACCTGGGCAAGGACAGAATTTCAGTTTTAGCATTCGGAAGGCAACGTGGTGCCACCAAAACCAAGGGGGTCTGCCAGGTCACACAGGCTGCAACGTGGCTGCTGCTGTCTGCTGAGCAGCTGGACGAGCAGCCCCTGCAGAGAGCTGAGGCTTGGCTGCCTGACGGGAAGGAACGAGGCGCCTGCTCCCCTGGCCCTCTGGAAATCCCCAGCCATGGTGAGTGCTGGAGAGCAAAGACAAGTGAGTGATGGGAAGCTTTCCTCAGCACCTCCCAGTGAAACCTGCGTGCCATTCAAAATTTTTGCAGTCACAAAGCATGTAATTTCCCACTTCATGTGTATGAGACTGGGAGGCAAGCTTTCCCAATCCCCCGCACATTTGCTATTAGCCTGCTGGTTTCACATGATCCCCTCTGTACACCAAATGATTCAGACTGTGCATTCCCCGTGCCCAGATCTTAACTGCCACACAGTAATTGCAGGGTTGGAAACAAAAACATTACTCAGCTCACCGTGACTGATGCCTCTCGACGAATGGAGAACTTGCAAGCCCAGCACCCTCAATGTGCACACGCAGACATGCGGAGGGTTTTGATAAGGTGATCTTGTCTTTGAAGAGCTCAATGTTGGCTAAGGTTAGCTGGTGGCCAGCGGTGTTCAGAATAATTCTGGTGGCTTGGGCACAGTCTGTGATCAGCTTTGCTGAAGAAAAATACTCTGACGTCTGCCTAAGAAGAGCTGGGAAGGCAAAAAATGAGCAAATGTGAAATACAATTTGACCATACACACACAAAAGAAAAGACAGCCTTTCCTTGTTAATAAGCTGCACAAAGTACCTGCATTACCATACTCTATGTTGTGCTTTCCATGTCCCTTGGGTGTATTTAATCATTAGAGAAAAAACAAGAACATAATGAAAATGCTGCAAAGTTTTTAGTTAGATACCAACATATCAGTGATATTTTGATAGACTTTATTCCAAATATTCAAGTACATGCTCGATATCATGCATGCTTCTTTAATAGCAATTAAACGTCGTCTCGGGCAGAGTGCCAGAGAGAGAACTGAATTAAAGTTACTTAAGAGAACAGATGTTGTTATTTGTCCAAGAGGAGCTTAGCAGGAACTTGGCTTCCTGAGAAATTTGTCCTTCCTTACACATATAGGTCATATTTCCTTCCCCTTACACGATGTGCTCACCCCTAAAGCTGATTTCACTGGTACTCTCAAATGCCAAGAACTCCACACATGCTTCAGCAATGCACAGAAGAGGAGTCTAATTCACAAGCAGGAATATTACTGCATAATGAAGGACCCCATTCAACTGGAAAAATCCTACCATTCAACACATGAGCACCATGAAGCATCAGTTTTGATGTGGTTGCTGGGAGAGGGGCGGGCAGAAAATGTAGAGGAACCAAACCCTCACTGAATACGACTATAAATATATGTTTGTGTACAACTGCACTTAGCCAGCCTCAAGAAGCCTCTTTCTGCTGGTGCCTGTAACATGCCAGACCATCCTTGCTCGCAGTAAAACAAAGCTCCCTAACACTCGTGGTGACACACCACTAAGAACCCAAGTCTCGTGCCCAGAGAAGCCACTGGCAACACTCCTGAGTAATGAGGGGTGGCTGCAGCCTCCCTCTCCTTGCCATTCCGAGGCTGAGAAGGGCCAGGGGTGGCCAGGGATAGGTTAAAAGCGCGTATGCTTCTAACGTTTTCTGCGGCAGAATGACCGGGGGCCCAGGAGTGGACAATTACATCTCAGACGCCTCCACTGCATCCCATTTGCCTTTTAGCCCTTTTTTCCCCCCCAAGTCCTGGATCCCATTAGATGCACGTCTCAATGAGGCCCATATTCAGCGAACTCTAAGCCAAGCACACAAACCACCCTGACGGCCAAAGTCAAAGCCGAGCTCATCTTGCTGGGGACAGGGACAGATTTACTCATCGGGTGCTAGTGAGGGGAGGGACAGGCCCCTTGTCACCGAGTGTTAAATGGGCTCAATAAAAGTGGAGCCATTAGCCCATATATTTTCCGTGCTTGGCATCAGCCCTCATTGATCTCTGGCTGCTCGCAAGGTTAGAGTTTTACATATTCCATTGCCAGGGGAGAACATTTAAACAAAAGCCGGAAATAAAGACAAGAAAAGCACAGGGTGGATCTGAAAAACACTCGGTATATATATCCCCAGATGTTTACTGTGCATTTACAGAGATGGCACTTCAATATGAAACGCTGTCTTCCATTTAGGAAAAGACACAGAAACTCTGCAAGTTCCATAACCTGTCACTAAGAAAGGGATGGATACATCTTCAGTCTGGAAGAAGGCAGACCGGGTGAGAGCCATAGCTAGACACAGAGAGCAATAATTTTCTTTCATTACTTACTCTTGCAAATGTGTGCCCTTTCTTGGGGACAGGATAATTTAAGCCTTATTCTTTCACTGTTCACCTGTATTATCAGAAACTGTATTGCGCAATACCAAGGACTGAAGATTCCTTTCTAAACCATACCCAGTGGGAAGAATGTTTTAAATGTATACATCTAAAAATGGGAAGAAAAGGGAAAAAAAAACCAAAGGTAGGCATTGCCGTGAGAATTAACTGCAAGGAGACTCACAGGCTCCTTTTCCCTGTGGACAGCCGGCCCTGCAGCAATAAAGAGAGAAATACTTCCATTAATTTCTGCCCGGAGAGATCAATACCACACCACCAACAAAACTGGGTCCTTTTCCCTCCCAACCCCCTGCGGGGGGGCATAGGAACAACCCCCCCCGCTGCGTGCTCACTGCCCCTTGTCAGAGACGAGGGGGTGCTGCTGTCGGGAGGACACAGCGGCTGTCGCTATCCCGCAGTGTCCTGGCACAGGCGCGGGCAGCTCCTCCCCGCCTCTCGGATGCATTTGCCTCGGCTGGTGTTTAGCTCACGGCTTTGGAGCTGTGCTCTTTCTGAGGCAGTGTGGGAACGTGTTTCTCTAATACGAGTCACTCTGGCCATAGACCACTAAAAAGATCGCTGGTTGTTTTGTTTTGTTTCCAGAACACGGAGGGCATGTGGAAATTCTTCCTGTTCTGAACTCATCACAGTTTTGCTCATTCCACATAGAAAGGTTGGTGAGCTGACTGTGGCTCACAGTCATTTGACATATTAAGCTCCATCCCACTTCAGCTGGTCATGGAACCCTTCCACAGCCGAGGCAGAGACACTCGCACATGTCCAGCTCTTTGTCTCGCCTGTAACATTGATTGAAATCGATGTGGTGGAAGTTGCAGGAGGTGAATTCATCGCACTCCGTATGAAGGCTGCTGCTCAAACGGGAACCAATCTGCTTTCAAAATATCTTGCTTTAATGTGTCTAGTGATATTTTGTTAAAGAAAGAGACATCTAGTATTTAATGCTCTTCATCTTTCAAAAGTGAGCAAATACTTGTAATTAAATTAATTATGATAATCATGCAGGTGTCTCATGTGTGCTGTAAGTTGGGTTGATATTTCCAAGACATTGCCTCCTGAAAGGAAATAGTTTATTCCTTTGTTCTGCACTGCTTTTGATTAGGACAGTGAATAATTAATTAGAGCAATATTACAGGCTTGCAAATGACTACAAGATAATGACAGGTTCTCCCTGTGGCCCCCTCCCCTGCAAACAGGCTGTTTCTCCTGGCAGAACTGGACGGGCTCTGGTGAACCCCCAAGGCAGGTGGCTCTCTGCTTTCTTGAGAGATGAAAGCAGCAGGAATGGTTTCATCAGGAAAGTGATCTTAAACCATGTGAGACATGCCAAGCAGTTCTCAGTGAACCTTTACCTCACGTGTGGGACCTGCAATTTCCATTTTTAAAAGCTTTTCCACAATTTTGAAGCAGGTTCTTCCAATTAAGAACAAAACATTACATTTTCCTTTGAATTTAAACTAGACAAATTCAGGCCATTCTTAACATCTAAGTCTTCCTGAGCAGTGGAAACCACATGTCCATCCTCCATCAGAGCACAGAACCTGTTTCACTCCAAGTGCCAGAGTGTCCTGGCTGCCCAGGGAGATAAGGGGCATCGGAAAACAGGTTTCCAATGCTAGGAGAGTTCCCAAAGAGCTTCTGCCTCCTTCACCTAAAAAAGTTTCATCTCAAAGTTGTGTCATTAGCTCAAGGAAGCGAGAGAAGCAACAAAATGGACCTTCAATTAAAACAGCCCAGATCTGACACAACTATTAAGTAGTGAAAGAAATTAAGTGTCCTTTAATTGATGCTGGAATAGCACCGTGTCCTCACATTGCTCACTTTTAATTTCTGAATTAAGAGTTCTCTCCTTTTAATACTCACTTGACTGTTACCTTCTGCTACTCTCATAAGGTGCCCAATAGCCAAATTGTCACTTCTTTATTCTTCAGTAATAGCTGGATTCTTTCAAAGACAGATCTCAGTTCAGGGAAAGCTCCCGAAGAAGTTTAACAGTACATTAAATGATGATGAATTACACAGGAATTTGCATGGATTTGCATTTTACATTTTTATTAATGTCAGATGAGTTCATTATGATTCATCTAACAATAATGAATGCTAAAGGAATAAGTAACGATCCTGATATTACAACTGTGCCATAATCCTGTCTCTGCAATTTCAGCCTCTCTCCCATTTGCTACAAAAGCAGAGAACTGGTCACTATCACTGGCAATGTGACGCTGTTCTCCTGTTTCCATCCTGACTCAGGTCTGACTTTTATGAGACTGTCATGGGTTTTCTATGAACATATGACTTTAAAGTCTTTGCCAGTTAGCTTGGTGTTGATTTGATCCCTCCACATTTACCATTAGGAGAATGAAAGGTCTTGCTCTTTGAACCTTATGCAATGGACTTCCATAAGGGGGACAAAATAGGCAGGAAGAAGATGACCAAGCACTGAGCATAAAGGTAATTGAGGGCAGTTCATTAATAAGAGTGACTGAGGCACAGAGAAGCCTCGAAACTGAAATGCAACTCTTCATTAAAAAAAATATGATTTTTAAAACCAAAATCCAGTGTTGATACTACGGAGATGTAAATGATGAGTATGCATGAATCAAACCGGATCATTTTCTCTCTTGATTCACTTTAATGAATTCCTCTACTACTGATGGTCTTTCTTAGAATGTAAATAGGTCTTCTGACAGTACACATGTTACTTAACTTGCTGACAATTTTTTATGCTAATGACTTCACCCTGTAAATTTTGCAGGGCATGGCCTAAAATTTGCTTTAGTTAGGAACATGGTTTGAAAAAATATCTGAAAGAAAGCCTGTCCTCAATTCCTGTAACAAGGATTCTGTTTCACAACTTTTGCTACATTATTTTGCTTTCTTAATGCTGCTTTAGAGCCCTTTGGCAGAACAGCTAATAACAGCTTGGAAAAATTAGTCTGTATGCTAGATGGGAACTTTCCATTGTTTCCATGGATATCAGTGCAAAATCCCCTCGTGACACATCTTCCTGCAAAACGTTTGATCAGCAGCAAAAAATCCAAATACCTGTAAAGTGGAGAAGGAGCTTGAAATATCCTGTCAGACAGCTCTGGCCCTTCCTCTGGCTCCTGCAACGATGTGCACCAGGCGCGTGACCGCCGCACGGCTGCCCCTTGGTTCATTCGGGTTGCTTGTTCCTTTTGCATCATCCAAAGCTGCCTTGTCTTAGAATGAAGCTGGGGAGATGAGATTGTTTTCCTTGCTGCTGGCCCTCTGGGGATGCACATGGCTGAGTGGGTTTCCAAGCTGACCTTGCTCTGGGTGCCATCAGGCTGGCTGCGTCTCTGCTGGTGGAGGCTGGGGAGAGGAGAAGCCTCGTGCTCTTTTCCCCCTGGGTCAGTACCCAGGAGGGGAGGCTGTAGCATCTGTCTTCTTCTTCAGGATCTTTAACAGTCCAAGGCAAAGTTCTTTCTCCAACATTCCTGCTCTGACTTTTCCATGGAAGATTTTATAAAGGTCTCTACTGAAAAACAGGGAAAATCCCTTTCAGCTTCTGCTGAAGAGTGTTTCCCTCTTCCCCAATACCTTTTCTTGCTTCAGAAATCCTCACTGAGAACGCACCTTAAGCTTCAGTTACTAGTGATTTAATGAGGAGTCTTTTAATTGTAACAGCTGTTGTTTTAATTACCAAAGGATTTACAATTAGACCCCCTGCACAATTCTGCTGCTACACCAGAGACTCAGAAACCCTCTTGACATGGGTTGAGCTCATGGGGCAGTCTGTCCATCCATCTGCTGCCCCAGCAAGTACCCCCCCCTTCCTCCCAGTCTTTGGGGAAAAGGAATTGGAATGAGTGAAAGCAGCTGGGATTACAGATGCAACTGATCACCACATCATGAACACAGAAACAACCCTCAGGCTGGTAAATATTAGGCGAAGCGGTTTGTTAATAACAATAAATAGCTGTGCAAACTTGGCATGTGTCTATTCTATGGCTCTTATTACTGTTTTAATGGAATTTATCTCACAACCCTCTTTCAAGCAATCAGCTCCAGAAGTTGTTTTGAAAGCTTCTGTTGATATCAGGAAAGGATGCTCTTCTCACACCTTTTAATTAGAGTGAGAACAAAAAGGACAGATTGGGACGGGTCTGTATGCTCAAGACAGTCTCTCTAATTCTGGGCTCCTTTCTGAGTTCCTCGGAAAATTTGGATAGTTCACCACCCACTTGCTGGAATGAAAATTTAACATTTTGGAAGTTCCATCAAGCTGGGGGTGGCAGGGGCTGCCCCAAGCAGTGCTGCTGGCCCCAGCCCTGGCCCCAAGAGCCCAGAAGCTGCTCCCTTCCACAGGCAGAAGGTTTGAAAACCTCACAGCACAGAACCACGCTCAGACCTCTCTGTATGCATCCCTTGGTTGCATATCATCAGCACGGACTCCATCAGCCCTTCTAGCTGAGCACTATGAGCAGCACTTGACAGGGTATTGACTTGCAGTGATACACTTTATTAAAAATCAGGGGGGACCGAAGCTCTTAGCTCCGTATTAGAGTGCAGACTTGTTAGTAAAATTTAGTGATATGAAAACTATTACAGTATCCAGCAGAAAGAGTCCTTCTGAGACATTCAGAATAGCAAAAGGTTAAATTAAAACTTCCTGCTGCAGCATAATCAGGAGATGGCCAGGCACAGGCTCCATGTTATCATGCTGTGCACGCTTAAATTAGAACAGCGAAGCGGATTTTATATATATAGCATGAAGATATTATAATACATAGACCTGCTTCCCCTCTCCAAATGGCCTTCCTTTCCACCTCTGAGCTTTAAACTGTTAGAGTTTGATTCAAAGCTCACTGAAGAAACCGTGCTTTTCATATCAGAAAATGGGCTGTGGATGGCCTTGCAGTGCTCATCTCTGAATGCAGGCAAAATGTTGGTTAATGCCTCATGATCAGGAGAGAAGTAAAAAAAAAAAGACCCCGGGAGACAAGCAGGGCTGTACGGCTGCTGTGTGTCACCACAGAGCCACCAGCCCCCACAGCCCATGGGTGCACAGCAGGGCCAGTGCCAGCATCCACACTGAATGTGCATCGTGATGCACACAGATTTCATGGACCCGACACGCAGACTGGGCCCAGGAAATGTAGGTAGCCACATACAGGGCATATAATGATACAAAGCTTTTCCTACGTGCTGTTCTACATCAGCATCAAGCCATGTGGGCAACCCCTGTACCTCAAGCAAGCACATCGGAGCCTCCATGGTGGGTAACAACAGGGAGAACTTTCTCTGTCTGCAGAGCACAAACTCATCTGAGACTTCAGCCCACAGCACAGCTCAGTCAGAAGATTTGTCTAACCCCAGCATGGAGCTGAACAGTGTCAATAAACAATTAACATGCTCCCAACCAAGCAATTAAATCAATGGCAAGTGGGGGATTCCAGCAGACAGTGCAATTACTGTATTAACTACAAAAACAGCTATTTGTAACAACTGCAAGGCAGAAACACCAACTAATAAAAAGCTGAGGCTGCTTGCTTCACCCCTTGCCTCTGCTGTGAAACAGGGTCCTTCTGGGGGAATTGGGGAGTGTGTTTGATTTAAAATGAAGACAACACCTCTTATTGCAAAAATGTATTGCCAGGAAGGAAGACTGTTTTTCAACAAAGGTACCATCCCCTGTGTTTAAAAGAGCTCACACGCTGTTTGGCTGCCTCAGGAAGAGGACGAGGCACTAGTGGAAGGGACCAGGCAGTAGGTGCTTTACTTACAGGACAATTATCTTCTGAGCTGTAGGGTAACGGCTGCATAAATCTCGGGAATATTTAATTAAGGGCTTGTGTGTTGTAATGGGATGAAAATGAGATTCAGCACAATGGAGCCTGTCTGAGCTGGCACTTCTGGACTTTCCTCCACACTTCTGTCAAATGAGGGGCTGAGGTGGAACTCTCCCATCATGTGCTGTCCTCTGCGGAGAGCAGAGGCTCACCACCCTGCGGCTCAGCGGCCACTCTGACCACAGGACACCCAGTGCTGTAGAGCAGCCAAACCCCAGCACAAGTGCACGGGGAAGAGCAAGTCCTCCTGGACCTGGATCAGTGCCCTGACACTTCCTACGTGTCTCTCGTGCCTAATTATGAGTCACATTGCACATCCTGCTAGAATTGCTGAGAAGAGCTGCTTAGCTTGGGAAATTCAGAATCCATCCGCTCATTATGCAAGATAAAATAACTCACTTCAGCAGGAGCTGACATGGAGCCTAGAGAAAGAGCAGATCTGTGAAACGGGCACTGTTTGATCCATGCTTTGCTAGCTGTTATATCAGCTCCTCTCAGGAGATGAGAAGGAATATTAGCCAGGAAATTACTTTCCAGTTAGTTCATGCTGCATTTTGCAATGCTGATTGAGGTGGAAGGTGACAGAAACAATTGCTAAATATCAATAATATTATGCACACAATTAAAATGCAGCCAAGTGTCTTTTAATACAAAACAAAATGAGGTTGTGAGCCCGTGCAGGGATTCAGTGATGTTGCTAGGTTAAATCTGCAACTCCGTGGAATATTTGAAAATGGAATTTTTGCCTCCTCCTCCAAATCCCTTTTAACATTCACAATTGGCTTCTCTGTGAGAGATTTCCAGCTCTGAAAAGTTGCTTGAGCCAAGTAGTTAAGGATTATCTCTAATAAAGCACTGTTGTTCAGGATGAATCTCTACAGACGTGTTTACTGTATAACTCCAGTATTTTACAGAATAAATTACATTAATTACAGCACCAACAAAAATAGGTGGTGAAATGTTTCAGTGATGGCCATCATAAAGAAAAGAAAAAAGATCAATGTTGAGCCTTCTTTTTGAATGAGCACTCCAAGACCCAGAGAGGCTTTCCTCATTTTGAAGTTCATGAAAGAAAAGAGCTCAGCAGACAAAGCCAGGCATGGAAGAAGGCTGGGTGCACCCCCATCCGTGCCCCACGGAGGGACCACTGAGGCCAGGAGATGGTCAAGGCGGCCACAGGTCTGGGCAGGAGATGTCCAGGGGCTGCCGCACAACCCCGACTGCTTGCTGCCCACAGGGCTGTGCTGCTCACAGGGCAACAAGCGGCGCTTTGCCATGTGCAGCCCCAGCCAAGCACTTTCCTGCTCTTTCTAACATGGAGATGCTCAGTTTCTCGTGACAAGCTTGGAAACCTGACTTCTAACTCCCTTTGAAAACCATGGCCTGTGCCTGCTCTTGCACTAGGATAAGGAGGAACCTTTGTTTTGACTGGACACTTCTGACATTTTCAGTGACAAAAATAAATCTGATTTGCACAAGCTGTGAAGGTATGGGAAAGATGTTATTTCTAAAATGTGCGTGGTGCTATTGGATATGATAAAAGACTGAATGACTCAATAAATGTAGCAGTTTAGTAGCCTAAAAAAGAGAGAAAATCAATAAAAATGCAGCAAGATCTGCAATACTGGAACAGAAAAATGTGGCTGAAAGCCTGCCTGTGTGGGAGAGTTAACCCTTGCCTTTGCCTGTGGAGCAGTGAGGCAGCTCTTTAGTGAGCCACGGTCATCCTGGGGGCTGAGATCAGACAATCCCCGGGCTGACAAACGCAAGTGTTAAAGAGGGAGCAGGGAAAAATTCACCCCCTCACCAAATGCACAAGAGTTTTAGTAGCTCTCACCAGCTGCTGGCTTCAGCCACTGTCCTGACCGTGCAGGTGACAGAGGCAGCACATCAGTATGGGGGAATAGTTGTCCCTGAGAAGAAATCTTACCTTAATATCAGGCAGATTAGTGAGACTCACTTCTTAAACACAAGGAGAATCCAGAAGAAAATTCAAAGGAATTCACTTTAGGGCAACATCACCTGTTTTTCAAATCTACCACATCATCACAGATACGATGGGAGCATTCATATGTGTAAAAGACTGAGTAAACTCTTACAAGAGTTATCTAAATCTACTTGCTAGTCCTTAAGAAGGAACTTTTCTCACCAAGCTCTCCATAAAGTAATGTATTTGCCTCATTTTACTTGCCCGAGCTCCCCTCATGTTCAACACGGAGCGAGACACCATTCATGGAATTGACAGTTCTGCCTTTTTTGGGGATTAGATTTGATTCTTGTTGGATGCATCTCGGATTCTGATCATGTGGAAATGCGAGGAAGAATGGCATGCTAATAAAGGATTTTTTTAATCCTTTTTTCATACAAGGAGTAGAGTTCTGATCTCAGTGCTGTGCACACAAGGGCCATTGATGTGATCTGTATATGGAAGAATTTGGTCTCTGGCTTCTCCTGTGATTGCACAATTCTTCTCCCGCTGAGCAACATACCCGAAGGGAAAACAAAAAGCTCCACAAATTACAGGCTTCCAAGTCGCCAGAGAGGTGGCTCAGAAAATTTGTCCTTCTTCAAAAAGGAAAGAAAAAAAAAATCCCTGCTTGTGAGGGAAAAAAGAAAATCCAAAGATTTTTACTAACTCAGTAAAAGAGACCCAACACAGCAAAGAGATTGATGTGTACACTGAACTTTGAGTACAGAAATAAGGGAATTCTCTCACAGAGAAGGACACATAGCATTTTGCTGTCTGGAGGTCTAAGTCTGGGTGCCCTCGAGTGCAGAGGCAGCCTGGCTGCATCAAAGGACCCAGGAAAGTGGGATCCTGGCCCCCGTTACAGCAGAGCCACCACTGAGTGACTCAGCACACTCGCCCACTAGGAAATGAGGAATTAAAGGCTGTGAAAAGCATGAGGATTATTTAAATTATCTTCTTCAAGACTTAGAAAGCAATTTCCGCCAGTTGCAAGACACACACCAGCTCCCTCCCCTCCAGCTGCAGGGGCTGGGGGAGCCTGCCCAGCTGGGTGTGCTGGGAGGCTGCGAGGACAAGGACTCCTGCCCTTTTTGCCTCACACCACAGCCCTGTCACCTGCCTCGTCTCTGAACCCTGCCTTGGCAGGCTGGGCTGTGGGCTGGGAGCTTCTGACTGTCCTGCAGAAGAGCAGACAGTGTGAACAGGGAAATGTAACGGGTCATGCAGCTCCCTGCAGCAAAGGCACAACAAATGGCCATGATGACAAGTTCCTGCTGGATCCTCTGACTCAACGGAGCTGGGCTCTTTGCTGCTGAAGTTATTTCCAAAGCAGATGTTTCCTGTGCGTGATTATTACACTGGTAAGTGCAGAACAGAGTAGGGAAGGCAGATGTTATCTTGACCTCTACTTTCAGGAGCATGATGGCTGATTTTTATTTCTGGCACATAATCTGAATATATTCATCAAGGAGAAGATGATGGGAAAAAAGGACAGCAGCAGTAATAGCAGCTGTACCCAAAAAAAAAAAACAACCTTTTTTTTTGCTTGTCTGAGTAATGAATAGAGAGGAAAACAAGAAATGACCTTGAGCTCCTTCCACCTGCTTTTGCAGTTATTTACTTTATTTCAGTATTTCCTGTTTTCTCTCAACTTCCCACGTCCTCTGTGTGTTCAGAGCATCCCAGGACACTCCACTAAGCACCACCGGCATGACTGCAGCACGGGCACTGCTCTGGCTGGCTCAAGCCACCAGCCTGGGACCTGGTCCTGATCCCACCACAGGCCTGCTGAGGGGATGATTTCCAAGATTAGTAAGTCCCTCGAGGGCCTCTGAGTTGTGACCAGCAGACTCCCTGGCAGGGGATGCAGAGCATCCCTGTCCCACCTCAGGAGCAGCTGCCTGTCCCCACCACTGCACCATCCTGCCTCCAGAGCCACCACTGGGCTGAACAATGAGCGTGACCATGGTCATGCTGCAAGAGCATCACCTGCCCCTTCCCTGACAACACATCTTGGGCCACCGTGAGAGAGAAACTGTTTCTGGGAAAGGTTTGTGCCCACCATTTTCAAAGCACTGCCATAGGGTATCCCAGGCATGTTCCTTTCCACACAGATACAGTGGACCACAAACCACAAGTCACTTCTAAAAGTATTAATTAACAGGACTATTTGCTGGCACTGTATTTCAGTACTATTGACACCCACCTGCACAGGTGACCCCATCTCAGGACTGGATGCTGCTGTCGCCCGTGCTCCTGCCACTCAACACCTTGCGTAGTGTTGCCCGCCTTTCACTACCTATAAGCACCCTGCCCACGGCACAACGAAGCTGTGCTGGGAAGGAGATGCTTCAGAGGACCGGTCGGGTCCATGCTGCTCTCAGGAGGAGCTGTCCCAAAGCTTAGTGAGATACAAAAAACTCTGGTTAAAAAAAAAAAATATTTCAGCCAGCACAAGGCCAACTGAGTCAGAGTTCCTGTCAAGGTAATGAAGATGGAGTGAGGCAGATTTAGATACAGGAGAGAAAGGTAAAAGCAAACTTCGCAGAGAAAAGATGATGCCAAGATTTCTGGTCTCAGGATTCTGGTGAAGGTCTAAATCCAGAGAGGCAAAGAGGAGCCACTAAAGCTGGCAAGAGGAGCAAGTCTTTCCTCATTAGCAAGAGACAAAATTGATGGAGTCACACGGGATCTCACTGGCAAGGTGGTGCCCGTGGTGCTCCCCAACAGCTGCCTGGTGCAGAGACCACTGCCCACCCTGGGCCATTCCTGCAGAAAAGGAGGCAACTGTCTGCAGACACCTGGTGCATCGAGAGCCAAACCACCCACGGTCAGTGAAAATGAAATTATTCAGCCTGAATTACTCATTCGGTTTCAGAGCTCACGCACCGGCTGAGGAGTGTCCTGATGGGTATTATCTGCCTCAGGTCTGACGCATTAGCAAGAACCACAATCACTGCTGTAAGAAGGAGAGGCACTTAGCAACACCTCCGATTAAAAATTTCAATTGTCTCAAATAAGCACCCTAATATGGATTTAATAAGATTGCCTATGTTAATTATATATCCATTTATTGTTAAAAGAGCACTAAAGATTTAATAAGAGATAAATCCAGATGTCTTCTAATTAGCTGAAAGCTGCGTGAAGTATGAAGGGTGAAATCTGTGCCTGCGCCGGCCGGCGATAGTCCAGTGCAGGGTTTGACTTGCACTCAAACGCCGGAGGCACAAGTGCTGCGCTGGTCTCGATCTGACCTCATCGCAGAGGCAGACTTCACGGCAAATGTGTAATGACCTTTTCATCAATACTAGATACTTGCAAAGAGATTTTTTTCAGATCAATTTAATGCTTCACCTGCAATTCAATACCAATGTAATTAGATGAAGATTATGCACATTCGACTATTACTCACTTTGACTGCTGCTGCTCAGCTCCATGGTATTTGAACAGAAGAAAATAAAACAAAACTTCCCTTCAAAATATGAATGTAAATGTCAAATTCTAGTTGGTATTTTGTGGAGGACCATTTTGGACCATTTTACATACACATGTTCATTTGCAATCAGGCTTGTCAGACATTGCTAGGCGCGAGACAGACTTTGCTCAGAGTCCTGAAAACAAGATTCCTGGAGGAATCACAGATCTATGGTCTGTCTGCCTTCCTACTGCCAGGCCAAGAAATGAGGATTAACCTGACTTTAAAGGTCTAGACAATGGGCTTCAGAGCAATCTGGGCCACGAAGACTTTCCACAAGGAGAATAAGCATCTGCCCATGCTCTAGATCAAAAACTTGGATTTAGGTATCTGTGGGAGGGGTCTCATTTTGCTGGACTGGGGTGGGAAACAGCGCAGGGCTGCACAGCCCCATTCAGGATGGTGTACTTTACACAAAGCATTTGATCTTTTCATTCACAATGCATCCTTCTGCAGGGTGGGAAATAAAAAATAAAAAAATAAAAATAATTCAAAAGAAAAAATACTGCAGATGTTCCACAATTTTAATCTTTTTCTCCCTCCTCTTTTCTCATAATTAATTATATCACTTTATCTCAGTTTGGATTGATACAGCTGCAACTGTGCTAATCACTGTGAGCACCCCCTCATAAATACTATTAATTGCCAATATTACCTAACAGAATAGCTGTCACTACTTGCCTGGCATTTCGTTAATGACCATTTGATTTGATGAATCAATTTGGGAAAGTAACACATCTTAATTAGCCACAATAAAATAGCTTGAAAACAGGGGACAGAGAGAAGACAAAAGAACACACAGGGTGACCAGTCAGGGAAGACCTTGGGTGGCAGAGATGGGCAGGGGATCAAGAGATTTGCAGTCACGGAGAGTCTGGCTGGCCAGGCCAGGAAGCAAAGCACAGGAAAGAAGCTTCTCACTCTGTAATTTATGATACAGAACCAGTTGTAATATAGGAGGGTCATGTATTGCTTTTGTGATATAGAATACTTGCTGTAGTGATAATGATAGGGCATCAATTATCCTTTTAGGTTTCTTTGCCTCTGATGGGTTCATTTTATTTGCTTGCTTGACTCTTTTAAATTATTCAGCTGAATTTAGAGCTCCTGAGCAGGGTTAAGAGCCCTGTGGAGCCCACAGGTGCTGTCATTGACTTACAAACCCACTCAGGAGCCCTCCCTGCTGCCTTCATCCTCCTCGCCTCAGCAGAATGCCCCTGAGGCCAAACCAGAGTGGGCAGGTGAGCAGCTGCTCCCCAGTCACTGCAAACCACAACAAGACACCAGAAGCCACGACAGTGGGGGTGGAATGGGGCAGCCCTCGTCCCAGGAAAACCATGTGCTGGCTGACTTATCTGCCTCCCCCAGGACAAATTATTCACTGATTTAAGGGGAGGGGGGGGTCTGAAATGGTTCAGATGAATTTATTGAGGAGCTCAGATCGCTTACAGGAGTTTGAATATTTCAGATTAGGTCCTCAAGAAGGATTGATGTTTCTGGAACAGCTCACCTCTCTCCCCAGCATGGAGAGGTGCAGGTGGTCTCACCCTAAAGCACAGTGACTTTATTTAGACCTGATGTCAGTGAAATTTAGTCACATTACTCCAAACAAGCAGGTATTAGAGAAGAGAGTTTCCACTCGAATCAAAAACATCCAAAGAAAACAACATTTGTTAAACAAAGAATCATTCAGAATAGATGTTTTTCATGTAAACATTGAAAGAACATGCAGGGGAAAAATAAAAAAGAAAGAGAACAAGCACACAAGCAAGAAAACATGATATAAATCAAGTCTAAGCACTCCACCAATCATCAGCTCTCTAAATCAAGAAATCTGGCAGATTTTCCAAGTGAGAATCAATCTTCCTGTCTCTGCAGTAAATACTGTAATCCTTTTTCCAGCACGGTATAGAAAACGTAGCTGCCACATTCAAGATTTATTGAAAAATATTCTCCAGGACTGTTTGAGTGTTGCAGTTCCAAATGTTTTTAAACAAGAGGTCAGAAGACTTAGCACAGCTCTATCCTCCTCCTGTGTCCAAAATGGTTTTGGTGAAAGACAGACCTCCTGCTGACACTATCACCCACGCGCAGTGCAGACGCGAGCTGTAGTTACACTCTGCACACCTTTACACCTAAAGCTTTTAATGCAGCTTCAACTACACCACACATTTGTGGACAAGCCCATTTCCCTCACCCTGCCAAGCACCGCGCTGGCCGCAGGGCTTCCCCGGCCTCACGGGCAGGGGCATTCAAAGGCATCATGTCCTCTTGGACCTGGCTGTGACACTGCGTAAGGGAGAATCCACCTTGCTCGGTACAGTCACATCTATCCTGTTGTCAAGAGGGGGGGGTCCCTGGAACCAGGCACCCCTGTGCCCGGCTGTACTGGAGTCTCTCTCACAGCCCAGGCTGACACAGGAGGAGGAGGAGGGATGAGCAGGGTCCTGGGCACACATGAGGGCTGAGCTGCCTTCCAGCTGTCAGAGATGGTATTCGTGGAGCTTAAGGGGCTGGAGTATCAGACACCCCAGTTTGATCCTGCCCTGAAGAGGTTTTAAGCACAGAGATGAGAGGCAAACCTTAGGGTACCATCATCCCAACTCTTACTGGAGGGGGAGCAGAGATACAAACAGAGGTAACCTGTCTGAAGACACATGGGGACCCCAAGTCTGTTCCTTATGGTATGCCTGTATGTCCCCTGGCAGAACTGCACCAAACTGGGACCGTCCACCTACAAAGGCCCATCACCAGCACATGCCACCAGAGACACCATCCTCCCCCCAACCCCCTGCGTTTGCCTCTGCAGTAGCAGGACTCAAATTTCTGTCAGTGCCAAGCTTTGAGCGAAAGGGCATCTCCATGTAGAGTCGGTCAAAAACCAGACTCGGACCAAGTTGCCTTCATTCCCAATTTTCCACAACTCAGACCAGATGTACTTGTTCTTCCCTTGCTTCCTCTCAGTGAAACACCTCAAGTGACAGGATCATTTTTTCAGGAGGGCTGGAGAAGGGCTGATGAAAGCAGAGCCCACTGCAACATCAGAACTTTCAATCATTAGGGGCTCTTTTCCTCCTCCTATCTTTGACAAATGGATCTTTAATGAGGCAGTGAACTTTGTGGAGTCCTCCAGGAGATGAGAAGGCTCTGGCTCCTGCAGCAGGTGGTCCCTGTTCCCAGAACCTGAGGAGATGCACCTGCCAGCCCAGCTGACATCCCCTCGGCTCCTGGGGTGGCAGAGATGCTGCTGAAAGCACAGAGGTCAGGGTGGGGAAAAGTATCCAAAAAGCAAGGACAGTGAAATAAGTGGGAAGCCAAGGCTAAAATCATCTCAGACACTGCCCCCGCCTCCCCCAGCTACTTCAGAGCTGCAAATCAAAAGCTCAGCCCTCAGGAGATCGAGCTGAGATAGGAAAGAGTACCAACTAGTCAGCGACACTGGAAAAGCACCCCTGAATTCTCAGTTCAGGATAGTAAGTCAATGCTGCTAGCATTGGAACCTGTGCGTGTAACAAGAAATTCAAGTCATTTTGCAGAAATAGCCCTGAGGCAACAGGTAAAGGCAGAGGGAAGAGCCTATCAGATTAAGAAACTTTTTAAATTAATAAGTCATTGAAAAAACTAAGAGAGCTGAGGTTTCACTATAATTTTTTAGGGTCATTTTCAAAGCATGCTGGTGAATTGACAAAAGGCATTCTTCTCTTCCCCCACTGTTTGAAGTCCATGAGACTTCAGCACATGCTTATAATGAGGCCAACTCACAAGTGTTTCGCTGGCCTGTAGCTCACACTGCCACTGTACCAATGCCCCTGGGCTGTTGGTGTAATTTATTAAGCTGTAAAGTTGGCAGAATTGCAGTGAACTGGGACCCCCTGGAATATCAGAGTTTTTGACACTTTGTGTTAACACTGGTGTCCTGGCTTAATTCCAGTTTGTTTAATTACATCCTGTTGTTGTCAAATCCCCTGTGCTGCCAGCTCGGGAGGATGATCTCCTTCTGCCCCTCCGTAGCTATGCCCTTGTCTTGCTCTGCACCGCGAAGCAGCTGCAGCATCCAGCCCCGGGGTGGCTGCGGGTCAGTGCTGGGTGAGACAGTGGCCATGTATCACTCCCAGACCTGCCAGAACTTTCTTAAAGCGCGTGCTTCAAAATGAGAGCTTCTTTAAAGGGCAGAACTACAGCGTGTAGCCGTTACAGGCATGGAGAGAGGGGAAGGCTCAGAGCGGTACTGCGAAGAAGAGGCAATGAGAAGAGCCCAGGATTCCATCTCGAATACCCCTGACATCGAGCAGATAGATGGATGTTTCTCAAGCTGGCCAGGCAGGTGGGGGGCTGCAAGTCCTGACTGAGCTTCCACACTTGGCCTTCAAGGGAAAGAACCAATCTGAGTAAAACCAAGGAACAGAGGAGGAGGAAAAGAGGAGGAGAGGGTACGTTGTTGCCTTCCTGTTTATCCTCTAAAAACTTGCAATGGGAGATCAGCTTAGCAAGAAGCAATTTATATACCAGAGAGAAAAGCTGAGGTTTGATTTTTCTTCAAAGTGTGTGTGATACAACAGCAAATGTGTCTGTGAATCAGCAGAAGGAGAACTTGCAGATTTCTTTCCTACACTGGTAAAGATGGTTACTCTTTTCCCAAAGAGATATATCTTTGTCGCAGTTTTCTGCATGCGCTTTCACTTTCTTAGAGGCCGAAGTAACATATTTAATGTGAAAATGCTGTGAGAGTCTCCCTGGAGCTGCAGTGCAGCTGTGTCACCTTCCCCATTTCCCCAGGAGCTGGGCCAGCTCATCACCCCATCAGTCAGGAATATGCCCCTCTAGGGAGCAGCCTCGTGTCCCTTCAGAGGAATATGCAGTAAAGGTGGGACCCGAGCTGGTGCTCAAAAATCAGCAAGAACAATTTCCTTTAAAAATTAATTACTGCTGACATCTAACACAATTGTAGCATGCAGGCAGACACCAGCAATTAATTAATCAGCAGTTTTCAAAAAAGAGAGTATTGATTTGTTGTTCCTCATAAACCTGGAATATTAGATTGAGGACAAGACAATTACATAAAGCAAGGGAAGGAAATTGCCTTTCATGAATAAGACAAATGGGAAGGAGTCTGGGTGCCTCTGGTTTTCTTACAGGATACCTGCCTTCCCCCAGGGTCACTGCACCAGAAAGGCGCGTTGAAAACAGCTAACACATTCTCCTGAAAAACAAAGTCTCTCCAAAAAACAAACAGAACAAGCCATCGTGCTGGACCCGATTAAAAGAAGCAATCATCACTAATACTCATTTTTAGATAGGAGCCCTCTGACTGCCTCTTCTCCAGACAACAGGGTGGTACCTGGAACTGCCACAGAGACCCCAGGGCAGGCGCATTCTCCCCGTCGCCCGCTCTGCCACCCAGCACAGCCNGCTCGCTGAGCAGGACCCGTCTGCTGCGCACAGCCCAGGGTGAAAATTTCCCAGCAGAGCCCTTCTCCATCAGAAAACGTCAGCTTCCCGACTCTGGAGCATTTTCTGTGAGCAATTCTGTTAAACTCAATCTTGTTTCCCTGGAAGCCTCCTTCCCTTCCAGACAGCTATGGCACCTGGGATCCTGAGACAGCACGGGCAGGGTATCACACCATCAATCACACTTTGGTTCTTCCTGGAGCACAATTGTCTCTTTTTAATTATCTGCCCTCTGAGTGGCTCCAGTTCATCATTCTCTATCACATCTCTGTCTCTCTATGCACGTTATTTCCCCCTCATAAATGCACTTTCCCATGAGCTGAAATCTCCCCTTCCTGCTGAGTCCAGTGCAGGCAGCAGCACTGGTGGAACAGTACAGAGTGCCCAGCTCTACCCCCCCAGAGCTGCTGCTCTTTCCAGTCACAGTCCCCATGCCCACCACCCCCCAGGAGCTGGAAAGGAAAAAAACCAATCCTCATTATTACCTGTCATAAGCACACATTTTTTTCAGCTGTCTCCCTAATGAGGTTGCTTATATTAGAACTACAGAAACATAAACCAACACATTTCAGGGAAATCAGATACAGCCATGGCAAGTTCTGTTAAAAAGGAGGGTTTAGGTAATTCCTACAAGAAATCTTGGGGTCCCGCAGTTCCCAGTGACCTCAGAGGGGCACTGTGCTTCTTCATCTCTCTTGTACCTCCCCCATACCTTTCAAAGAAACATTCCTTGTTCACAGCTTTGGCTTTAGTTTTTTTTTTAAATATAAATTCAAGGATATTTTAAAATTGTCATCTGAAAGCCAGAAAGGACACATGCTTCCTTCTCAGAATGCCTCCAGAAAGTCTTCTGATGTCCTGTAGAGATGAAAGTGATGGTGTGTGTACAACTGGGAGCTGCCAGGTATGTCTCTGCCTTCTCCAGCCCCCTCAACAGCTTGGCAAGGTGTGCTTCCAACCCACTGCCACGAGCTGTTCCCTGCCATAAGCGTGCTCTGCTGCTCTGGCAGTCTGCAGGAGGACATCTGTGCAGCTCCAAGCAGGGCCCTTGCTCCTGTTGGCTGACAGTAAGTGGGGCTTGTCCCACCCGGATAGGACATCACACGTGCAGAAGAGGGACAGGGGCAGGTTGAGGGGATGGCTGGACTGCTGTGAGCAAGGAGGCAGATCCTCAGCAATGAAATGAAATGGCTGCAGCTCCAGAACATGATGAAATGTGTCATTCAGCAGAGATGGATGCCAAGCCCATGTTAACACTCGAGTGCTGCAGAGTGTGATCTGCTCCACGGGCAGGCAAAGCCTCAAGGGGAATGGTGGGAGCCATGAAGAGGGAGCACAGTCCGGCTTCACAGCCAGCCTCTCAGCCAGGGAAAGCCAGAGCCACGGGAGTTGTGAGGCTGCCCCATTTCTCACTGCCCAGGAGCAATTCGAGTGAGCAGCAGTAGAGACACCTAAACAGAGGTGCAGGTATCGCACCTTGCTGAACCCCACTCTGAAACAGACAGGACCCCTAAGTAACTATGGATCTTGGAGTTAATTTTCCAGTCTAAGTCCTCCTGTATTTCTAATCTAAGTCCTCCTGTATTTCTAATCTGTGGTCATGCCTCCATTGATGTGCAATGATGCAGAGTAGTGAATGAAGCTTTTCAAATATCTGACAGTCTTATCCAGTGACTCCAGACCTCTGAAATGTGTCTCTAAGGAGCCTCAGTGTAGCAGTGTTCTCCTTACCTGCATTTTTAAATTGTCATTTAAGATCTTCAGTCCCTGGGACACCCACAGTTGCACAATCAGCCAATATCTGAGTCCACATCCAGCTTAACAGGGGGCAGATTTTCAAACGAGTCCTTCAATGTCACTTGCAGTCCATAACCTCCATCTGTTCTGCAAACTATCCCCCAGAGACTGAGAACATGTCACCTCCCTGATTTACACGGCAGGCCAGGGAACAGGGACGTGATCACCTTGCCTGTTCAGCATTCAGCACACTGACAAACAACCCCATCTTACAGTTTCAAGGAATTAAAACCTGACTCAGAAAACCAAGCCTTCATTAGCAGAAGCCATTTCCTTGCTGCCCAGACGAGAGCCTGCCCTAGGCTGCGGTGAGTTTTGTTCAGGGAGGGTGCTCAGGCTTGGGTGGTGTGCCAGTGTGGCTCACGGGGTTTGATGAGTGTGAGAGGGATGTGCAGATTCTCAGTGCTACATGGTTTTGCCCTAAGTTCCTGAGGAAATGATTCTTCTTTAACTGTGACAGCCAACAGGCAACCTTACAGCCTCACCTCCTCATCCTCCATCGCAAACTGTTTCTCTTTTAAGACATTTTATCCTGCTGCTTGTTTTCCAAGGAATTTAGCAAGAATTCCAGGACTTCCGAGTTGCCAAATTTCTGACAAGTTTCACCCCAAATCAGCCTGCTGGTTGCAGAATAGGCTGAGAAGCATTTTGCCCCCTGTGTCCTCCTTCCAGGCAGGACTCACTTTGCCCCGAGCTGAGGGGTGACTGCTCCAAGCTCGGCGCAGGGGTTGTTCTCACGCACAGGTAGAGATGCATATGCAAAATACAACACCTACACCACAGCACTTCTCTGCTGTGACAATGAACCACAGCCAAAGAGAGAGCACCGAGGTGTGGCAGCTGCATAAGAAGTGAAACAACTGCGGGACGCAGGTGGGCTCCCCAGCAGGGCTGAGCCAGGGGAATCCAAGCAGCTTCCCATTACCGTGATATGTACCAGTCCTGGAAAACCATTATGAGGATGCACCCCACTGTAGGAACAGCTTGACTGCATCAGTAACTGGCTACCATCTATAGTATAGAAATACCCCTGCTGGGAAGTGTAGCACCAGAGCAGCCTAATTAGAGAGAATCTGAGCACTCCTGGGCTCAGCATGGCTGATCTCATAATTTTCTTGGAAAGTTGTATCTTCCAAAGCCAGAAATATATTTGAAACGAAGGCTTCCCTGTATCCCTGCCCTTCGAAGTCTGCAGCAGTCTAAGGCTCCTCGTCCAGAGCAGCGCAGAGCCCTGCAACGACCTGGAATTGTGCAGTGCCCTGGGGAGGGAGCACCAGGACTGGGGCTGCTCTTCAGCCCTGGCCTTTGTCCCATTTGGAACAGGGGTCCTGTTCAGTCCCCTGCTCATTTATCTTCCTTTGTATTTTCTCTCTTGTTTAAAGTAGTAAATAAAGCTGTTCTTATGACAGCTCAGAGATAACCCATCTCTTGCCTTTTTAGTGGTTTAAGCCTGGGTGACAGTGAACAGCATCTGAACCCCAAGGACGCTGTCAGCCACCTCCTGCAGCACTAGGAATCTTATCCCACCTTCCTCAGAGTTGTTATATCTGCTGTCAGGGGCACAGTCCTTTTGGTTCTAGGGCATTTGGGCGGGGAATCACAGACAGAGGACGCACCTTGTGGCTTTTTCCTTCATATCAACATTTGAACATCTTTTCTCTACAATCCCCCCAAAGCAATGCTGGACAAGACAGAGGATCAGTCCTCCCTCTATAACACTTCCCCATTACCTGCAACCCTAAATGCAAAATATTGTTTTCAGAAGTGACTGAGGCCGTTCTGTAGGTGGGAAGGAGAAGAAGATTGTCAAATACATGATTTCCAACAAAAAGCCTCCACCCCCCCTGCTGCTCAAGCAAGTCACCTGAAGCAGACTGACAAGGATAACTGCCAGTCAGGTTTTGAATACCTCCAGGGATGGAGATCACACCACCTGTGATCGATAGTCTGACCACCCTCACAACAAAGAAGTTTTTTCTAATATTAAATGTAATTTCCTGCATTTCCCTTTGTACACAATACGGCTGCAAATCTGGAAGATAGATTCTGAAATGCTTGATGTGTGCTCAGATTGCAATGCAGAGACAGCAGATCTACCCACAGGACTTGCTGTAAAAGAGCAATCCAATCAAGGGGAGTGCTTGTTTCCACATCACCTGCAGAGAGAACCACTCTTCATCTATCCAAAATAAGCCCTGCTTCAAAAAACATGCTGTGAATGAGGCTAACGGGCAGAAAAAACAACGTGCTTTGATTCCATGGGCAGGAGACCTTTGTTTCTCTCAGGAGGGGAAGCGGGCTCTCTGCAACAAAGAACACGGGCACCTTCTCTTTTGTTCTGGTATTTTCTGCACATCTCCTCTACCTGCACAAGGCCCCTTGTCAAAATAGGGACAAGATGCAAATTGATCTTAATGTTCCTCAAAAGAGGTGAATTTCCTTTTGAGATACAATCCCAGCTTCCTGTTAGGGCCAGAGCAAACACGGAGCATTTAATCTGATGGGTCTTCCCTTGCCTTTGGATATTCTCCATTTCTGCATACACAAACAGCACTTAAGGATCTTCTCCAATTAAACCTTGCACAGCAAAAATATGGTTTCCAGCAGATACAATTCCAGTGAAGCCAACCAACCTAGTTCCATGCCCTAAGTTAGGGATGTGTTTGGATACCATGTGGGATCACAGCCTCAGTTTCTACGCTATGCTGTTTTTCCATAATTAACAAACAAACTGAGAAAGAAAAAAGCCATCTGGGAAGCAGGACAAAATAGGAATGGCTCTTTTTGCCATGTACTGCAGTCGCATAGCAGAGATAATGCAATGCTCTCACCAGATCTTATATGCTGTGACAAGGCAATTTCCTCCAGGCTGCTTCTTCACTATTCAGCTCGTGTCTTATTGACTGTATAAATCTGATGTGAAAATAATTCCTTATTTCCCTTAAGATAGCAATATAATGAGAAAATAGCACACCCTCTACAACAGCTAGTCTTTGCAGAAGTTTTAAGTGCTGTTTTTGGTGTGTGTGTCTTTTCAGGAACACAGTGTGTCGATGCGGATGCTCCCAAAACAGCCATGTGCCGCTCTGCCAGCCCCGGCCCCTCTGGGCAGGAGCACAGGGAGCACCAGCTCCTCAGGCCACAGCCCAGCCACAGCAACTGTCCTTGGCTCTGCCTCGGGAGGGTCCAGGCGAGAGCTGCACCTCCTGCATGGGCTGGCCCTGATGCTGAGCAGACCAGCACCACTCACCAGGAAGGCAAGACAGGAGGAGGAAAAAGGAGAAAAATTGCATTTCAGCTCATTCTTGCTTATGACATGCTCAGATATGCTTCAGAAGTGCAGTAAATTGTAGAGAAAGAGTGGACACACTGAAGGGAGAAGGCAGAAAATAGACAGCAGTGATGAGAATGCTCCCTAGCACTTAATAGTGCCCAGAGATTTCAATTCCCTTGACTCCCATGCCCAGTCCTGCACCTAAATGCACTGGATGCTTCCAGTGCAGCCCCAGCAGCACAGCTGGCACTGTGTCTTCCCTCCCTTCAGTTACAACCCTACACACAGCGACTTTCCAGGGCCAGGTTATAAAGCATCACACTAATTCTCTGTGTCTTACACACCACAGCTCATTATTTAGAGATAAAAGGCTCCCCATCGAACGTGCTCCAGGCTTGCTGTGGGAAGACCATGTTATAAAGTGCTCGAGCACAAGGATTAATGATCAAAATTATTACTGTGGTTTGCTCTTTTGGAGGTTCCTCTCTGCAGGCAGCCAAAGCTGTCAGGTCCCCTGGGGAGTTAGAGGCATTTCCTTCCAAAATACAATTCCTATCTCCTCTACCCCCAGCTCCAACAACAACAAAGTGTCCAAAAGTGCAAAGCGCACCCATGTCCAGCTGTTACCAGAGCAAGGAAGGTCTCCCTAACCCTGCTCGGTGGTTAGCAAAGGGCTGCGCCCTCTGCCAAGGGCCAGCACACCAAAGCCAGCACCAGGCCCCAGTGCCACCAGTCTCTTGCCAGATACCCACGCGGAGACCTCTGTCCCCCTCCTGCACAGCCGCCTGCCCGACGCTTTGCCACGGGAGCCTGGGATGCAACTTCCAGGCACACAGAGCAAGACAAACACTGCAACAGATGATCAGGTTTGGTTCCAGCATTCTGCCTGCATTGCATTTTCAGCATATCCCTCTTGTCCCATTGCATTATTTTTCCCATTGCTATTTAGCACTTGAGGAACAAAACTGACTAGAGATGTCTCACCAGAAACTTTAGATTGGGGAAGTAGAAGGAAGCAGTATTAAAAGCATACTAAATATTCATTCAACAATGAAATCCAAATTCTGCCTAGCAGTTCATCTTGTGGAAGTACATTGTAAAGTGAAACTTGAACATCAAGGTGAATATTAATTATGCTGATGTTGGTTTTTTCCTCAGCAGATCTCATTTCTAAGTCACAGTTCTGCAAATTCTTGTACACAACTGAACTCATCACTGAGGATGAGCAGAAGAATAACACAGCTGAAATTTATATGTGCAGGGCCTGTAGCAAATACTAAAGATCTGCAAAATGCAAGGACCACAGCAGTTTATTAAATAACAGCAATGACTAAATCTTGAGAGGTTCTCTGGAGCATCTGGGTTTCAACAGCAGCTTTGAGCCTTAGCCATAGCTCAGGATGCAGCCTGCACATAGGGGCTGTCCCTGTCCTGCTGCCCATGTCCTGCTCCCAAGCAGCTTGGTGTGACCGGTGGCCAGTTTGTCTCTCCTTTTCTTTCTGGGCTGTTCATGGAGCTGGGCAGACAGGGACTCCTGGGGAGCAGAGCAACAGAGGTGTCTGGCTTCTCACAACGCTCATCACCATTACAAGTGAGTGGTGCTGGGTTGGGGTCTGGCTGGAGCCCGCACCTTCATCACTCTGCCACTCATGCTGTCACCTCCCTGAGGAGCATGATGGGGACAGGAGGAAAAACAGCATTTCACTGTACAGTACTTGAACACAACAGCTGGGCTGGGCTTTGTGCTGAACTCTCCAAACACCTCTTTCCTAATGAAGGGTTTCTTCACACTCTTTACTGAAAGCCCGTTCCCAGCTTTTCAGAAACAAAGTCCCAGCTCTTTGTTATTACATGTGAATCGCGATGTGCGTATGCGAGAAAATAAGAAGAGTCGGGTTTTATGGAGAAGCTGCCCTGGGGATTTAATTCAAAATGATTGCCTTCAATTTTATTAAAATCAATAGGAGATTTTATTACAGTATAAATTAAATGAGAGGCTATTTGCTTCTCATATACCAGAAGCAATAGTATGAAAATCGCTTCAAGCGATGATATTCACCCCGATCTCTTAGCTAATGTAATCTATGTGCAAGTGTGGAGTTAAATTTCTTTTTCTCTCTTATTTTTTCATCCCTTAAACACCAGGCATAGTTCATGAAATGTGACTGTGGCTTACAGATGATACTCAGATATTTTTAAAGGCTCAGGCTTGCTAATGGTTCAAACACTGGAGGGAGCTCAGGAAGGACCTGAAAAAATTGAGGCCTGTAGGAAATGCTCTACAGTGAGTGATTAAAGAGCTTGGTCTGTTTAGTTTATGAAAAAGAAGGCTAAAGGTGACTTGATTACAGGGTATTACATTCACAGGGAGGAAGATACGAGGGACTAAATGGCTTTCAGTCTAATCGAGAAAACAGCTGCAGCCCTCAGCAGCGTGCAGCTGGCCAGGCACCCTTGCTGAGCAGGAGGGCAAGGTGCTGCTGGGATGAGCCCCCAGCTCCCTGGTGACCCTCCCTTGCAGATTTACACCTCTGTCAGGGATACACCCTGCCTTCCGCACATCGCTGTGTCAGAGGAGAGGCCCTCATGCTGGCCGTCCATCAGACAGTGCACTCGGGGGGCTTTCCAGGCCTGCGCACAAGCGCTGCCAGGAAACAGCACGGACAAGCAGCCAGCAGGAGAGGTCAGGCAGCTGGAACCAAGGGATTTGGGTTCCTATTTCTGCAGCCAGTCCCTTTGTCTGCTGGAGCCAGGAGGCTTTTCGACACACATTTAGGTGGTAGTCTAGTAAGAGCACTGTTTTGAGAAGTGAAATTTCTAAAACACGCCTGAAAAAAAAGTGAGACTTCGATTGAAATGCCAGGATTTTGGTGGTGCTCCAGGAAAAACTGTATTACAGTAGAGGAAAGATAAGCTGCAATAATAGCCAGTATTCTGTCAAAGCTGATCTAATAATCACTTAGACTGGACTTAAGTGCTCCAAAGGTTAATGTGCTAATGACTCATTTCACCAAACTACCATATATCAGTAGACAAATCATTTAAATAAATATATACACACTCCAAAGAGGGTCAAGCAGGGCCCTGTTAACACAGGCCATATTCTGAAATGTTGCCAGTTACTGTCACTCTGAAGGGAGAAATTGATGTTAGGCTGATCTGCAGAGGGAGAAAAGATGGCCCCAAAAGCCAAAGATGGGGAAATTGAACACAAATGACAGCCACCTACACCATCTTTTAAGTTCATCACAGCACATGATACAGAAGCAAAGCATGCCCAACCCCCCCCCATATCTGACAGGGGGGAGCCAAGGTCTCTTATCACCCCAGGGCCCAGGGGTGCACAGACACCTTGACAGGTGCCCTGTTTCAGCTCCGGTGCTAATCTGGGCTCCGAGCACCTCACAGCTGCCGGTGTCTCCCACCACCACAGACTGATGCCGGCAAGGACAGAAGTGGTTTCTTCCTGGCAGGGCTGCAGCACCTCCACCAGCTCCTCACCTTACAGCAGCAAGTCAGCCTGCTGATCTGCACACTGTCCCCCAACCAGCAGAAACACTGGGACTGGAAGGGGGGTGGCTGCCAAAACAGTCTTCCTGTGCCTAAAGGGGCAGAGCAGGACCTAAGCCTCAGGTATCTCCAGGGACAGCAGCAAGACACGGTGTAAAAAAAAGTGCTGCATCCCCTGCTCCGACCACCCCAAGTGTGCAAATTTACTGCCCTTCTCTCGCTGCCCTAAACCACTTGGACAAGCACCACAAAAGCCAGTGAGGGAAGATGAGGTGGTCAGGGGTGCTGCAGACGTCCCCAGCCTCAGCACCAGCAGGGAATGGGTCAGCCAGGGAGGGCAACCTCCACAGCTGATCCCTCCTGCAGCCCCTCAGACCTTGCAGTAACTTCTCAGCTGTAGGTGGGCTTAGAGCTTGCAAGGTTGAGACATACACCTGAAAGGAACAGTGGGTTATTCCCTGAAATACGGGTGAAAAAGAACATACATCGGGCTGTTCTGAGCTTTTTTGGTTTTGCTTATTCTGTTGAACTGGAGTGAGAGAGTTTACTGCAAAACACAGGACAGAACCAGATGTTGGAGCTCTCTTCCCCCCTGCAGTCTCCCATGCCATTACTCCAGCAGCAGCCTCCAGCAAGCCACGGGGTACCGGTGCCGTGCTGCTCTGCACTGCAACACTTACTGAGGTGTCAGAATGACAAAAATTGAGTAGCAGACACCTTCGGTCTTTTTCAACATAGCATGTTTTAAAGCAATTCCTTTTCTACTTTAAATCAGACCTTTAGTTTCACTGGAAATAGGAGAGGGAAGGGATGAGCACTGAATAGTGATTTAGAAGTGCAAGAATAAGCTTTAGGCATGTCAGCCTTAAGGGCTTCAAGGGGCCTTTGCACTCTCCTGTACCCAATCTTATTTCGGAGCTCATAATTCCTCTCCTAAGAGGGCACTGCATATTCACCCCATCCCAAAGCAGATCTACCTCCTTCCAGATGGGCTCTGCCTTTATTCAGGCTTTATGTCACAAGGCCCTGACACCTGACCATCACCAACTGGCACCATCACAGCTATTGTATATAGAAATTAGTGTCACCAGGACTCCAGTAAAGGCATAATAAATCACAGAGATAACCGATAGAAATTAGACACACACAGCATATGTGCTTGTCCCTTGCACACGCTCAGTGCTGATGAAAGCTAAGGACTGGCGTATTTATCAGAGACAGATCTGATACGGACAGCAGCTGGGCCAGCTTCCCACACACAGATTTCTCATCGTTTCTATTTAAGCCCTTGCAGCTTTGATAGACACATTTCCAACTCGCTGTGGTGTCGCTGCCGGTTCCACTACCACCACGAATACATCACTGCCTGCTTGCTGAGCTCCAAGAGGCTGTGCGGCCCGAGGGACTCCTGGACCTGCTGGTACCACAGGGAGAGCTCAGAAAAAAATGGATCGTCTGAAAACAATCCTGCACTCTGTACAGATGCTGTGTCTTGTTCTTTAATTAGGAATTTGCATAATCTAGATATCTGTATCCAAAGTTTTGGCTGAGTTTTTATGCATTTTTTTCCCTCTGTTTTGAAATTCTTTGGGTTGGATTTTGCTAATTGTGATGTCAAAACCAGAGGATTAGACATTCCACGAGGAACATATGCAATGAGAGATGATTACAAAGCGTCCCTGTTTCTGTGCATAAGCCATTGGTATAAGCAAGTAACACAGGAAAAATAAGGACCAAGTACTGGCCAGCACTCGTGGGCGCAGGAGCAAGCAGAGCTGGGCATGGCTATGCAGCATTTACACCAGCTGAAAGCTGATCCTGCCCTCTCTTCTCCATCCCCTTCCCTGTAACGTGCACGGAGCTGTGATGCACATCAGGAGTAAGGGTTTTTTTCCATATCTTTCATCCTTGTTGTTGTCAAGAGTTCACATGCACTGGGACAACACCCCTGTCCCACAGTATGCCCATCATCACAGGAGAGGAGTGTCAAGGACTCCAGTCTGAGAGCAGATGTTCCGGTCTATGAAGTCCTTCAAAAGCCATATATTCACTGCCACTTAAACCAACCAACCCAAAACAAACCCCCCAACATAAGACAGTAAGCACAAAACCCAAACCTACTTCCTCTTCTTGTAATGCTTATGTTAATGAACTTGTGTTCATAATATTCATCCTTGATTTTTACATAATGGATCCACAAGTTTTTCCCATCCCCAGAAGGAATAACAAATCTGAAAGCTGTGACTGCACAAGATGATCTGGATGTTATTTCATGAAACTTACTTTGCGTAAGTATATTATCTGCTAGTACAGAAGAAAAATGGCTTAGTCATACATGCTTTTCCATACTCCCCCTCACATCAACAGTCTTCTGACTCATTTGAGCATGATGTTTTCAAACAGAGGTGAACACAGCACAAAGCTGGCTTGTTGCACACATTTTTGCCTCGCATTTGGGAAACCTGTATCCAGAGATCGCAATCTGCCCGCCTGACTTCACCAGCCTGCCTCAGCCTTGTGAGGCAGCTGCAAAACTGACCAGCCGAGTGCTCTGGGGCTGTTGTCACTGGGGGCCCCACGCCTGCCACCAGCCCCATCCCTGGCAGAAGCACAGCTATGAACGGGACCCTTCCCTGCACCATCCCCACTTGGAGCCAGGGCAGCTCCTGAGCCCCAGCTGGGTCACGGGTTCAGCTGAGCAGCCAGGACAGCTGATGCAGCTCATCCCACCTGTCCCTGGGCAGCCATCAGCCCACAGATGTCCCACAAGCTCTCCAGAGAGGGGCTGAGCCAGACTGTGAGCAGGCAGTGCGGAGTCTGCTGGTGAGGTACAGCTACAGCCTCCAGGAACACTCCCCCTTTGTCCTCTCCCCATTTTTCAAGATAAAGCTGGTGAAGGTGTGCAAGCCATGTGAACAAGGAGAATCTCCCCTTCTGGGGGGGTTCTGCAACTCTGGCAGGTCCCCTCAGCTGCGCTGGTGCCCACGTACATCCCTGGTACCAGGGACGACTCCACTGCAGCTCATGCACCTGGGGAGAAATCAGCCACTGCTCTTCCTCCTCTTGGGTACAGTTCAACCAGGCTGAACAGAGCCATGCACCACAGTTCTTTTCCTCATCTTCTTTCCTATTTTTCAGTCACTGAGCTGAAAAGCCTGATTTTAATGAAAAGAGATGAGCTCTTTGTTAGAAACATGACAAATAAGGTCTCTGGTACAAAAAAGAAAAATTCTGCAGGTTATTAGAAGTGACGCGTCAAATACAAACTGGATTATGGGCGCAGTGAAGTAATTATTTCTTAGAGAGATACCATTAAAATAGTAAGTAACACTTTCTAAAGCCCTGATAGACAGATAACAAGCACAGGAAACTGAAAAATGCAGACAAGAGCCCAAGACAGGGCTTGTTAAGAGGAAGCGGGGCTTCAATGGAGGCACCAGGAGCTGCTGTGGGACCACCGAGCTCTGAGTGCTGGACCCCCTGGGACATCCATCCCTGAGATGTCTACAACCAACAAGTAGGACATCAGTTCAGCTTCAGCTGAAGAAAAGTTGGTGGTGAAATCAGATCAGTAGAAATCCTGACCAGTGAAGATAGAAGAATGTAACCACGCATGCCACAAAAAGCCACAGTTTTTCATTGATCTCCCTATTTCTCTGAGATTGGAATTTCCCCCAGAGAGCAACAGAGTGGAGCTGTACAAATAATTGATTTTCTTGTCTCACTGACCAAACAGAAACAACACTCTTTTTTTTCCAGGTAATACAAAGTTAGAAAATGCATAGTTAAAATTACATGAAACATCTTGTTTACTGGCTAAGGTTTGAGGGTTTGGTTTTCATTAAATGAAACTAAAATCATGTTTACCCCTGAGACTACCATTTTTTTCTTAAAGTGTGAAAACAGAATGCTTCAACTCTTTAAAAAATGTAGATGGTTTCTGTCAAAATAATGTCATATTCTCAGTACAGATTTGAGTAAGTTCAGTCAATCCCAATATGATTTTTTGGAAGAAAACACTGAATTAAAATGAAATAAATCACAAATCACTATAATGACTCGAGGAAAAAGCAAATTCCAAGCAGGAATCAGATGGCTTTTAGTTACTGGGCTAAACAGTGACCATCCACAGTGCTCACATGCCAGTGAGCACAGAGGTGGCTGCACCAAAGCCATCATCACCCAGGGGCATCTCTCGGACAGCACTAAATGTTAGTGGGTTTACTTTATTGATCATTGCCTTGCACAGAGTCTGAATTTGAGCAGCTGTTTAGGGCCAGGTGAACACAGGGCACCAGCAAGAGTCCCTGCAGAATGGGCACTGAGGCCTGTAGGGATCATCAGAACCAAATTACAGAGGTTGAGCTGAGGTTGATTGAACGGATGCTGGGAAACAAGCTCAGCTTTTGGGAAGGAGAATAGCACCTCTGGAACCTGCAGGAACTGTCTGGGAATAGCAGAGAAGTCACAGAGAAACCTGCAAAGCCTTCAGATATCTCTCAAACCCAAGTCCCTCATAAGACTTTACGTTTAGGTCCAAGTACACTGAAGACAAATAAAATGTAATTACTAAAAAAGAACATGAGTCTAGATGCTTAATGGAGCAGAGCAAGATAAAATGCCTGCAGTGGAAGCACAAGAGCGCAGCAGTATGGACCCTTTCGACCCAATGGGGATGAAATGTGGGACACTCATTTGCTTTTCAAAATGTAGGGCAAATGACCAAAATAGAAGATGCAGTGAAATTAGTAGAGCAGAAAAGCCCAAATGATGTAGTAACAATTCATTCTGTTAAAATCAAACGCCTGCTGACACATGGTGTGACTCAATATAGCCATTGTTACCACTTCATGGTAGCAGGGAAGGAACAATGGGTCAAAGGAAAGAAATACATGTGTCAGTGTGCTCCTGCCTGCTTCATTTTTTACTTTTTAAATAACCATTTTTTTTTTCCCCCCTTTTTTTAGTGTACTGCTGGCAGGAAGGCAGATCATACAACACATTAAAATTAGCTTCTTTAATAGGCATCAGTGACCCATTTGGGACAGTAAAACCTAATCTTTAGAAACATGGATGTGAATAAAAAAAGTGTGTTTTTCAAAACTGTTGCTTAGCCCCAGCTTCTACTTACTCATTTTTCTTGCTTTTGATCCACAGAGCACATGAAGACTTAGTACATGTCCATATACACAAGGCATTTGATAGGAAGAGGGATGGAGCAGCTGCCGTTCCTCAAAGAGGTGGGTAAGCAGATCAGACTAGATTTCAGACTAGACAAGGTGGTTGGGAATCTGGGCACAAATGCACTTCTTCACCATCCTCAGTTAAATCTGTAATTCCACCAGTCGATCACAATTTCACAGTGTCTTTACACAGTCATAGCAGCAGCCATACACTTTCATGCCGTAGAGGACATCAGATAAAGCACTCAAAATGAAAACCTTTCAAATGCCAAGAGACTTGGAATTCCTTTTCCACAGCAGCGGGAAGTGAGCAAACTCAAAATATCTAAGCCTTAGGGGTGAATCTAGCATAACTAGGTCAATCCGGACTGACGCAGCAGAGCTTAAATAAGGAAACCCCCACTGACCAGAAGACATCCCTGGGCATTTCAGAATATTTGCGTCTTGCTGTTTCAGATCCATCCTCATGTCCGAGTTGGTGCCCAGGAACAGAAGAGCTCACTGAAGGAATCCAGCCTCATGAGGGAAAGACCTGGCAATGCACCCGAGGCACCACAGGTCCTCCTGGTATTGGATTGAAAGATAGCAGTAGTGACAGGAAGGACCCTGGTGAACCCACAGCACTCAGTGAATGTAGGGGCTTGAGAGAAGCTTCCAGTCATCTTTAGCAGGTCATAAAATAAATGCAGAATTAACATATACCATATAGCCTAAACTTCAGGTTTCATTTACTCAGATTTATGCTAGCTCTGACAGTTGGTCTCGGGGACCTCATTTACATGGGAAGAAATTCCCTACATTTGTTATTCATCCATGGAATGGTAACGCACTCGCTGACGGGTGCAGGATCTCACAGGGGGTCCGTCAGACGACGGCACAGCACTGGGGGAGAGGACTTCCAGCCAGAGACCTGCTTCACCCCACCTCCTCAGTGAGGACTGCCTTTGCCATCCTGTTATTGCCATGACAGCCAGCCATGGGAGAGGCAGAGGCAAAGGCATGTAATAAGTGGAAAAGGGGAAAGAATTTGTTAAGAGGATTTATCCCTTTCATCTCTGTAACAGGCATGGAGTGCTACAGAAAACAAAAACCGCTCCAGCCCAGAACGTGCAAATGCATGCCTGGCTCTTGATCATCTGCTCTGACAGAATGGATACAAGTCTTAATTAACTCTTGATACAGGGCGCTGTAATAATGACAAATGGTGCAATGAAAGAGCAGAAATGTTTTCCACCTCCTGCATTTGACTTCTGCAGGGGAAAATGGCTCATCCTCTGGATTGTTGTGAGGGAATCCATCACTCAGATTTTCACACTTCCCTTCTTACATAGAAAATTACATTTTAAGAGCCTAGTGCCGAGTCTGAAGTAATCCTATTTGCTTCATACGACAATACACACAAGATGTTTAAGAATTTTTGTCTTAATTCAAGCTTTCTGCTTGACATTCATTCGTGTCACCTGCGGTGCTTACCGACCATGGTCATTATGAGCATTCTGTGCCACAAGGCATTTCAGATGACTGGGAATTCCACATCTCTGGAGAAAATGGATCTCTCCCTTCCTAAAAATCATATGGGGCAAAATGTCTACTAGCATAACTTTACCAGCACTTGACCTTATGCACAGAACTCTCATTTATCCTGTGGGTAGTAATGGATGTAAGTGGCATTTAATCCCATTTTTATGCTCCTTTAGAACACTGTGAAGTCTTTACATCGCTGAAAACTCAGGCCTGCCCATCTGTTGGGATGAAGGCAATCGGGAGATGATTAACTTCCCTGATCACTCTCAGGACCCTCACAGAGGCTGCTGTGCCGAGAGGCCTCAGAGCAGCTCCACGCAGAAGGAAGCAGGAGCAGCGAGGCTCTGAGGCAAGGTCACAGCTGGCATTTTCAGGGGACCTGCAGCCCCCATCTGCACATCTCTCTGAGCTCAAACTGCACAGTAGGCTCATGCAGGGAGCACACCTGGTGGGAGATGTGCTCCAGGGCTGCTGCAGCACAAGGGGGTGTGCCAGGCCCTCCCAGCACCCCACTGCTGCTCGCCCTCTCTTGCTTTCCTCCCTTGGCCGCTGCCCACGGTAAGATGGCACCAGCTGTCAGGATTTTGCCCTTCACAAGTGCATTACGGGATTCCTCAAGTGATGAGCAAAGGTTTTCATACTCCAGAAGGTGTTTAAATTTACTAATGAGCAAACAGACCTGGGAATAAACAGGGTGCCTGAGGACTGGGGGGGGACAGGCAGACTGGGCCATGTTGGGTCTGAGACTCTCAGTCTGGCTGTGCACACAGATGCAGAAAAACAACAGCTCTGCCTGCAGCAGGTGACAGCCGTGATTATTCATCTCTGCTGTGCAGTGTGGTGGGAAAATGCTGAGAGCACCCCAGGAAGGGAAATGCATCTGGGTTTATTTCTTACAAACAACCCACACTTCCAATTAATTTGAACATTTAGCCCTTCTAATTAATGAGCAAACATTATTTATAAAACAATGTTTAAATACTTTAGTTTTAATTTAATCAAATATTTAATAGGGTTGTAATTAATCTTCTAACTGTTAATGAATTAAATCATGGTCCTCCTACAGTTTGATTTATAGTGTTGACTTAACTTCAGAAAAACTACCCAGGTCTTGATCCTCTGCTGGTGCATAATCAGCTCAGTTTCAGAACACCACTCTCCACCCTGTGGGCCAAGATCTGCTGTAAACCAACAAGCACCATTCAACAATCTTGAGCGCATACTTTCCTACACTGTTAATGTGTGCCACATATATAATATGTTCTCCATAGTAAAGAGTATACTCAGATACTCAATAGGAGAACTGTAACAGCCATCTAACACTGAAGGAGCCTATTGCTTCCTGTGGACCAAGACAAGAGCTGAAAGGACTAGTTCCTGGGTGAGGAACCTCATTAAATTTTGATGAGCTGTGTCCATTCCCTTGGCCATTGCACAGGAGGGGTTTCAGTTTGTGGTTACAACGCTGATAATCTTAGTAAAAGTAGCATCAGATTAACAGTAAGAAGTGAAAACACATTTTCCATCATCTGTCAAAGCCAAATTGCTTATCAAAGCATAGAAACAAATCCAACAACATTGCTACTGCCACGAGAAATTATGTACCGAAACATGGTCATTCTCATCTCACACACCACCAGCCAAGCACTTCCATGGCTGCAGCAGTGTCACTAGGGCACATGGGAAGCTGGCTTGCAGCCCACTTTGAACACAGCATAAAAAGCTTTTCCAGAGGCAAGCTGGATAGAGAGAATTTCAGCCTCAGGGTGAGAGAAGGTCTCAGTATTTCAAGTGTTCCTCTGCATTTGCGTTACCAAATATGAGTTGCTCAGTCATTGCACAGAATTTCTGGGTACACTGTGACCAATGGCTGTAAAGAGCATCAGAGAAAACAGGCCAGGCAACTTCCTAAGCAGAGTTAGTAGACTTGGAAAAGAAGCATCAATCTGTCATTTCATTTGAAATTTTAACGAATGCCTTCAAATTATCAGTACAAGTTTGAAAATACATTAAGCTCTTCCCGAGACACACCAACAAGATTGAATTATATCTGCCAATAGGATATCTATCTTGTAGCAGCCTTTAAACCTGAACAACTCACCATCTGTTCTGAGTGGAGTTAAATACTCCTTCCTCCCTCCCATGTCTCTATTTTCCTGCATTTATCTCCTTTTATTCTTTCCTCATTACTTGTGGTTGACTAAACCAAGGCAGACAGTGAGGCGAGCACTCCGTCCCTGTCCCCCGCTCCCAACTCCTATGTTTACCTCTGTATTACCAACATTACCACTGTTAACAAAAACAAGTTGTGCTGTATGCTGGTACACCCCAGGGGAAGAAACGTCTGTCTTTGTGAATGAATAACTCTTAATACTACTTACAAGAAGTAGTTATCTTGACAAGTTGATGTATAAGATTGTTTGTCATGCACTGCAGTGCTCTGCAACGAGCTTAGACTTGAACACAACAGAGAGTTCTGAATGCAGTGTTAACAGCACAGCAGAAAACCCTCCTCCTCGCACCCTCAGCTGGTGGACACCAGCAGTGCTTCACTGAAATCCAAGCATCTGTCCTGAACAAGCCAGCTGAGAGACAGACTCATTTCTGCAGGGAAACCCAGCTACAGCTCAGTCACCACATGGTTTTAGTCTGCACAGGCTTGGAGCCCAAGCTGCAGGTCAGACACCACCGGCTATCCCAGAAGCCTCTGGTTTTGAGAGTACATCAAGACTCGTTCAAATGAGCATCAAGTCCAAGTAACAACACCCCCCCCAAATGTAAAATACAGAGCTTCCCAGCAGGGCTGTGTTAACTTACTGGGACCAAAATTATGTCTCAACCACAAGGCAAGCCACCATGCCCAGCACCCATCTAACCCCTGTAACAGGCTCTTCCACCACAACAGACATTAAGAAATGAAAACCATTCAAGCACCTAAAGCTGGTTTTCTGGACACACAGAGGAAGTTTCTGGACTTCAGAGATTTCTGACACAGCTTGGCTGCCTCATTCTACAACTGGTCCCCTGTCAATGAGGCAAACACCTTTCTTTTTGAAAGATTTTTTAAATTCTTTTCATGTGCTGACTTCCCTAACAATTGCACATCACATCGTAAGCATGGGTCCAGTCTGAGATAGTTGTCCCTTCTCAGCAAACATCATCTCTACAATAAAAGCCACCCCAGCAGGGTGGGTGCTGCTCACTGCCAGGAGACATCTCCTGTATAACAATGCCAAACTCCTGGGACACCTGAAATCCGCAGGGTTTTTGCCTGGAGAGAAAGAGCTGTTCAGGAGAGAAAGGTGTATAATGGCAGTGAGTCCTTGTGATGGCAGCATTACAGCAAACTGTCAGAGGTTGAAGTAAACCATGAGGATTATCCAGACAAGTTGTTCCCAATGTGTTACATCCCTCTTCCTAGATTGTGCCTTCACCTCAGTAAACCGACAAACAACTTCAGAGAGTTTCCATACAAAATTACAGAAAGACGAAAGCAATTCTCTTCATTTTAGCAGACAAAACCATCATCCCCAGTCTGAGCTGTACTTAAGCCTTCTAGGTTTCTGAAGCATGGAGTCAAAAGATAGGAGCTTGATTTTGAATATTTACCAAATGAACTCTCACACAGAACACTGAGCTTTAAGCCACCTAGATACTGCCAGGGTGTGCCACCCTCATGTTAGCTGGCTTTCTCCAGCCTACTGTTTGCCACAGTGACTTTTCTATTAGGTTCCTGATGTGCAGAAGCCAAATAATCTCTATAATCAGGAATAAACTGGGGATTTAATTGACTTGTACACAGATGTATTAAAATTGTTGTAAAACAGAAAATCTAACACTATGAAGATATACTCCATCATGTATTATTTATCCCCACATCATTAGCTCACTAAATTAGGAATGAATAAAGTAGTCAGTTCTCAGTAGCTGAGTCAAATTAATACACACTTAATTAAAATACAAAATGAGCTTTCAGCAATTCCATTTAATCTCCTCATTTACAGAGCTGACTGCTAGGTGGGGGTGGTTGAGGGCTGCCTTGGGGTGCTGGGACATGGGAGCTCCCACAGCACTTGGTGGCACGGGGGACAGCCAGGTGACCCTGGCCCACACACCTGAAAATCACCACCTCTCTTCACAGCACACATCTGTGCTGGGGGAACCTCAACACCTTGCTGAGCCACTCCAACAGCAGCCACACCAAATGCCCCAGTTGTTTCCAAGGCCCTGCAACATCGGCTCATTAACCTCAATACCAGGCTTTTCTGTCTTCACCCCAGCTTCACCCCGAGTATCCCAAATGAGGACAGTTGTACTTCTTACAAACTCACACTGCCTTTGTTGCTTAACACCACTTCCCTTGTTAAATTAATGAGCAATGACCCAGTTGAGAGATAGCAAATGTTCAAAGCACTCACAGCATCTTCACCAGAGAAGGTTAATAAATATCTTAGTGGTTTGTACTTGGTCCTTCCCTCTTTACATTTGCCATCAGCTTTCTGGGTATTTTTTACTCTTTCACTTTACACAATTCTTCAAGGGATGTCTGTGTTAGCCACAGGAATATGGTCTCTGCTGCTTCCTTCGAAACAGTAAAATGGACAGTTCAAAAAAAAAACAAACAAACCACACAAAAAAAACCCAAACCACAAAGACAAAAACCCCCAGGGCAATGAAAAAACAAACAAAACCCAACAAGACAAAAACCCACAAAACAAACAAAATAAACAAAAAGCATATCAGTACTTTAGTGCAACTGTGAGTTACTCCAAGTAACTTGTTTAGGTTTAAAAGAGGAAAACACCCACAGCTTTATTTACAATCCAGTAATGCAATCCCACAGATTCCCACTAAAAAAAGCACAGATTCCTGAAGACTTTCCAATTACTTCTTTCCGAGAACAGGAAAAGAAACGTAATCCCTTGTAGATGAAACCTTACTACATCTTGCTCCTGTGGGGGTAAGGGAAGAAGATTTCACATCGAGAAGCCAGCAGTAGCTCTGGTCCCCTTCAGCTCCCCGGGCTCCAGCAAAGCCCATGCACCACATGTGGCTCCAGGCTCAGCCCCCCACCCCTTGGGCTCTACTGCCCTCCTCTCCTGGACAGACGCTTCCTTAACTGCTCTCAGCTCTTTCTCCAACACTGCTGTCCATGGAGAGTAAATCTTATTGATTTTATTTTTTTTATTAATTGCAGGCTTCAAACATTTGGCTGGCTGCACAGACTGCCATTCCAGGCTGCCAGGGCCTGGGCATTCCAGCTGGCATGCTGCTCCCCACTCCCACCCAGCCGGACAGCTCTCACCCACTGACGGACGTGGGGCACAGGCAGGTGAGCGAGCCCAGGGCCCAGAACCAGCCATGCCTGAAGCCCTCTGCCCCGGCAGCAGGGCCATGAGGTTATCCCACAGTGCCAAGGCAGGCTACCGAGTGAAATCCCCCCCCATCACTTGGAAAGAGATTTCTTTTAATCATAGAACGATTCTGTAGAATAATCCTTCAAAGGCACATGCCGCTTCTGGCCAGTGGTTGTTTCAGTGTCCTTCCCTCCTGTGGATTACAGAGAGCACAGGGTCTGTGGTGCAGCTAGTGCTTAGAGGAAAAAAAAATACTCTTTTTTTTCCTGTAGACAGCAAGGAATAAAGCCCATATGTCCAGAAGCCTAAAATTCATATGCCCAGTGTAGCAACATGAAAAGAGATATTCTGAAGGGAAAAAAGAAATATGGATGGCTTTAGCTTGAGGAAGCTAGGCTAGCCACCCAAAGGAAAACATAACCAGGAGATAAAAGCAGATAAATGCACCATGTTCAGTGCATGCTTAAAAGTGCACAAGGATGTGTTTATGCGTGAGACTGAGAAAGAAAGAGCAAGAGTAGTAGAAGGCTTATGTTCCAGACATTGCAGTCCTAGAGAAAACTACTGACAGTGTTCTTTAGCCTCTCTGAAGTTGTGGTATAAATCAAGCACATACGTTGAATAAGATGAACTGCAATGCACACTTTACAGCTGCAGAAGCCCAGAAGCCAAGATGGGCACCAGGCTGGGCTGGAGGATCTCCAGCCTTTAGACAGCCTGCTCTTATTGTGTGGACACTGCCTGCTCCTGCCCTCCAGCCGCAGAAAGGGGGTGGCTGCTGGGGCTGAGATGGTCCTGCAAAGATCTCTGAATGCCACCTGCTTTGGCAAGTGGCTGAAACAAGCATTTTCCTTGTGTAACTTGGGCACTCCTTCCGTGGTCTGCTGTCCTTGTGTAGCAGCAGACCTGGAGGTCAGTTGATAATTTATGGCAGCTTTTAAGTCCATTCAGGCTCTTTTTAATGAAATGACATTGAGGAAAAGAGAGCAAGCTCGGATTATGATAATACTGTGTTTTAAACAGAATGATTTAAGACTTCTGGGAGACAGCTATTTTGATAGCAGGGTGAGGGGATGATCTGCTTACTGACAAACAGGCTTCACAGTGGCACAGAGCAGCAAAGCACAGCCAGCTCCACATCAAGGTTCAAACATCACCAGCACCACAGAGCAGAGGGATGAGGATGTGCAGAGCCAAGAGTCGGCTGCCAGACACTGTCAGGTGCTGGCACGGTGCCTGGAGCAAGTATGACCATTGCAGGAGCACACCAGGGCTGGGAGGCTCCCAGCACTAAATCAGATGAGAGATCTTAATCACCCAAAGCCCTACGAACACACTGAAGAGAGCACCTAGAGCCTGCACACTCTGGATTCCCATCTTCCATTTGTAAACTAGCAGGATCAGCTCTGTCTGCTAGATGGGTGTCATGAAGAGAAGCATATCTGACCTCAAAAGTGTCATGATCCAACACAAGAAGGTGCTCAGAAGAGTATACGATGTGGATATCTTACCCCAGAAAAGCAGCCCCTGCTAACACAGTACAACAAATCCATTAGCCCGTTGGTCTGGATGAAGATACATCAGAGCAAGTCCCACTATCATCAAAAGTCTGACAGATGATTAGCTTAAACCACAGGATCTTATCATTTTCTACCATGACTGCTCAGCTGTAGGGAGCACTGTTCATTAACATTTCCTCTCATATAGTAGAGATTCCTAATGAGAAAGTACTTCTTCCAATAGGTTTTTACTGGGAAGTGGGGGTTGAGACTGTTTTTCCCGAGTCGAGCATTTCTCCCCTCCCTCACTGTTTGCTATGCACGATCTCTGCTGTAGCCTTAGCTCCATTCCATCTTGCAAATGGCTCTGCTCTCCAGAAGGCAAGCTGCTTTTCAATGAGCAAACTCTCAGTGTAATGGATGAAAAACATTATAAATAACTAATAGTGCTGCAAACACTGAAAGACTATCCATCTTTCAGTAAACTGCACATGCTTTTTGGGTTTTGTGACTCCTTCTCCAGATCTCCTGGAAGTAGTGTATAAATATAAAATATTGCAGCTATCACCCTTTATTTCAGCAATCAATTTTGTTCTTATGCGATATTCATGTTTTGCAAAAGCGGCTCTTTTAAAGGAGTTCACGCTGCTATTTGAGTGAAGCTAAGTGGAAATAGACTGTTGCAAGTGGAGGAATAAACTAGACAGGTGCTGAAGGTGTTTTGCAAATTAATTAATACTGTGGTTTTCCAAGGAAGAAGGAAAAGAGGTCACGTAAAACTTTTGCCTTAAACAGTCCTTAAGTTCTCCAAACATCTGTAACTGTTTTCTAAGCATATCCTTAAACCTTGCTAAACCTCCACACCTGCATTGCAATGTTTGCCTCTCTAAGCAACTGGTGGATATATAAATGACACTGTATTTGTTAAACACTTGCTGCTTGTTGTTTGGCTGGGTTTTCATTTACCTCCTGGTTAGCAAATTGAGTGCAGTGAACTGACTCAGCGTGGCCATCTTACTCTGAAGCCATCAAAACCTCATGAACGTATCCAAAAAGAAGTGCTTATCCATTGAAAGTGCCATGAAGGGTCATTAGCATTTCACTAACGACACCGTCCAAGCATCACCACCACTTCTATTGAGGATCGAGTGACCTGAGAGATGCCCAAACTGCACAAAGCACAGATTAGCTTCTCCTAGGAGTAACATCATCTAAATGTCCTTTAATTTTGAAAAACCTGGTGTTCTATTTACTATAAATGCAAAACGCAGTCTGCCCTCCTGTGGCAAGCTCACGCTGCATGAGCGCAGACAATTTAGTGACCGATTCTTGTGGAGCAGCAGTGCTGGCCTGGATGCTGCCTGTAGCAGGAGCAACAGAGCCAGCTCTGGGTGGCCACTCAGAAGGCACATTATCTTGCAGATCAATTTTGTGGGTGTCTTGTGGCTCTTTTCCATCTGCTCTGGCTGCTGAGGCTGTCTGGGAGCCAAACCTGAGAACACAAGGTACCTCATGGCTACCTACTCATTCCATGGGATGGGGATCAGGGGCACCTGCCAGCAGATGTTTGCATCTGCCAGAGCCTGGATCCCTCTTGCTCCTCAGTGTCACCATCTCTGAGGGCAGCTGCTGCAACAAGTCTTTTTAAGGCTCCTTCAGTGCTGCAAATGCACTTGCATGGTCTGTACCAGACACTGTAGCATTGTGATCATGGAATTTGAAGCAAGCCTGCTTCTTTGGATAGAAGTTAATTATTTTGGATGACTTAATGATAATCACAGTCATTCAGTGGAGAAAGAGAGGAAACTTCCCTGAAGGGGGACAAATCTGCTGGACCAGGAGGTAGCACATAATAGATAATGCTAGAGCTGTTTTCCAGCCACACCAAGGAGTGACACATTCAAATCATTCCTGCACCAGCATCACTACGGACACATCTCTGCATTGACCTTTATGTTCAACTCTGACATATTCACGGGGGCAGGGTGTGTGAAATGTGAGAGAAATAGTACATTAAATCACATCCAATGCCACAGTTCAGACCCCTTGCAATGAAACCCTGTGGGTGGAATTTCCTACCAAACTACTTGCCAAGTTGCAATCCTGTGTAAGTACATCTACCTCAGATCCCCATGCTGCAGTTATCCGCTAAATTTGCCTTCACTCTGTTTATCCTTTTAGTATTTTTTTTCCTTTTGTTTGCAAATGGAATTCTCACAGAAAGCACCAAAACAATGAAGCACCTGGCTGACGAATTTATTTGCTCCAAGTTGCTAATTCTACAGTGATGGTACAGAAAATGCATTTTAAATTTCTCTCTCAAATGATTATTGAAGAACAAGAAGGGCTTGAAGCTCTGAATGCTCACTAAATCCTTGAAAAATTTCTAATATTATTTCTGATTTGCCTGTCATATGGCTCATTTTTCTCCTCTTACAAAGCATGAAGGAAGAACCAGGAATTCTTGCAGGTGTGACTGCATGGGGATTGCACAACCCAGACAACATTATTAATCTCATGAATAAATCAGAACCTGTCAATAACCCTGAGGTGGAGCCTGCAAAGCCCCATTTAAATGCTAAAACTTCCTTTCCAATTCCTGTGTGATATTTCAAGTCCTGGAGTTAACATGCCAATTCAGATAGCAGTGATACTACAGTCATGACTAAGAAGCCCATACAGTTGTTGAAGTCCTTGCTGATCCCAAGCCTGCAGGGATTAATCCACCAGCAGCAGTGGAGGAGAGCCCTGTCACCACCAGCAGCTCACCACGCTGCTCAGAGGCTTCCTTCCCAACAGCCCCATCACAAATAACCCCATGGGCGTTGAAGAGGCATCAAACATCTCACATCCTAGAAAGCTTCTCTAGAGACCAGAGGAAAGGGGTGAACAGGGCAAAGCCCTGAGAGAAGCCTTTGTAGCTCCTCTGTTAATCAGCGAGCCACCTCTGATGACCTCCCAGCACCGCTGTGCCATCTCACTGGGGCAGCTTTTGCTACCTGCGATGCAAACCAGAGGCCAAACACTGGCTATTTGAAATACTAGTTGGCTTGCAGTGATTTCAAAACTTTTGCTCTCAAGAGCCATGCAGCACCTGAGATCAGCAAGGCCTGAGTATGCCCTATTCTGGATGTGCCAGCCTAGGAACATCAGGGACAAGAAGCTTACCAGTGGTATCCTGCTCCTCTCCTAGTCAGGAAAGCACACAGGAGCTCACCTCAGAGCAGTAGAGAGCAGCAGCACTGCAGCTGCTGCAGACCTGCTCCCGGAGCACCTCCTCCGCCTGCACAGATGGCCCAAGGAATGGGTGCCACGCGGCGGGCATCGATCCTCAGGCCTTCCTCTGAAGCACAGCTCCATGCAGAGAGGCCCCTGTGCTCGCGCAGCACAGCGCTCAGTGACTGATCCACCTGAGGTCCCAAGCCACACAGGGGCAGCGCCCACACCTGACACGGTCACAGGAAAGGCTCTGGCACATGTCATGGCCATGCTCCAAGCAGTGTGTGCATGGTCTGCAGGGAGACTGTTTTCCTGAGATGAACAGACCACTGCAGTGTCTTCTGGACACGGAGACAGCTAAGCCACGAATAAGCGTTCAGGTTGCACTCTCCGGCCAAACCAAACCAACTGCAATTTGCTCCCTGCTGCACTTGATCTCCCGCTGAACGTCGGGCCAAGCTGGCTGCAGTGGCCACCTCCATCATGAGCAGGCTCTGCCACAGCCACGCCAGCCTGGCTGGCAGGACCTTGAACTGCAGAGCATCTCCAAGGCCCAGGCAGGGGCTTCATCCCAGCTGGCCAGGGGAGATGCACCTGAAGCTTAGAATATACCAGGACACCCCACAGCCAAGGGTGTGACAGCAGAAGCCTGACACCACAATCGCTACTGGCTGAAGCCAAGCTGCAGGCTGGTAACCTCCACACAGCTACCTCTCATTGCTCCTGTCCTAGCCAGGACCTCATGCCTGGCCACGGCTGCTGCTCAGCTCCTATGAGCCAGACTTGGCCTCAGTTCATACTCAGCCCCTCTCAGCCTCCAGAGATGCAGCAAGAGCCACAGAACACCATGCAGCCTTTGATGCAGAAAGAGAGGTGGTGAGGAAGAGGCTGAGAACAAGCTGCCCTTGTTTCCCCTGGGAGTATTTCCAAGATTAATCTCTGCAGAGATAAGAGTCCTAAAATATTTATATGAAGAATTTCATGCTTCAGTGTAAATCCCACTGTAAGCCCTACAAGAGCAATAGGGTTTTTTCCTCCTCCCTTTCTCTCCTTGGCTCTGTCTCTCCACACATAAAAATAAACTGATAATATCCAGCTAGGCTGAATAAATTCAAAGCTATTGAGCTGTAGAATTACAATTGCCCAGAGAAAAGCACAGAAGGAAGCAGCTATCCTTCCTACAACGCGGGGATGAGTAATGAAGCATAAACGTGTGAGCTGAGCTCCCGCACCCTCCTGACTGACACAAATACACATCACCTGGAAGATGCCAGCTCAGTTTGAGGTCAGACATTGTATGCTTTAGAGCCAAGGGAACAAAAGATATAATCATCATCGGGGGGAAAGAACAACGCTGTCATCATAGCACAGAGCTATCAAATAGCATAAAGAAATCAAATGTAATTGTGAGAGGTACAAACACCATATAATTCATAACATCAAGTGCCAAACTTCTGAGAGCCGCAGGGCTGCTAAGCTCCCTCCAAAAATGAGATGTTTCAGCCCAGTGAAGCACAGGCAAGGTCCTGCACCTGTGATCAACAACTGATGCACCAAATGCAAGAGCTGGCATTGAACTACTGCTCCACAGAAACAATGGTTGGAGATATTAAGTTATCTCTAGAAAGCACCTGCTTCTTTTTCCTGTTACTTATATCCTACAAAAACTTAGCATCCCCTGTTCTAAAGCTGCTGTGACCATCTGCATCCTTCCTGCAGTCTCCTCAGGCTGAGCTCTCAGCCTTCAGTGACACCCCCTAAGATATTTCCCCTTCTCCGAGCTGGGTTGGTTAGCTGGCGATGACCATCGTACTGCAAGTCCCTTGGCCTCAAAGACATGTCTGAACAGAACAATTGGTCCCACACGTACAGAAAGATGCTTTAGAGAATTTTTTTTTCTTTTTTTTTTTCCTCAGGCAGACGTGAGGCTGTAAATGGAAGGGCTTCTTTTCAACAGTCTCAAACTTACCCTGTCCACATGAGCTTGTCTGTTTACCACTGCCAGACATTTCCATTTGTCACCAGTGTTTCAAGATCTGATGCTGAATTGCTTACGCAGTGCATGCAGGCTTCCAGAGATGAAAGGCTAAAATAAAGCTAATGTAATATAAAATGCTGTGAGGACTTTTCATCTTGGTTTCTTCCTTTGTCTCAATTTAATAAATTGCTAGAACTACCAGAATGTCACGTGCAGAATATCTGGAGGAGTTCAGACTTGTGTTACTTCTGCCATTTACTCTTCAGCCTTTAATTTAGCATATTTTCATCTCACTAAACAGTTTGTCTAATGAATACAATGTGCAACACAGCAGCAACACTCAGGCAGTCTATAAAAGCAATTTCTGTATTTCTTTAGTTAAAAAATATGAAAATGATTCCTGGCATTTTAGGAACAGATAATGCTATGATAATGTGGAAAGATACATAATTTATTGCAGCATTAATAGGCAATCTCTTAAAATGTATTAACAGCCTTATAACATGGAGAAGAGCCTGAAGAGCAGTCTCAGTAGCATGCACCTGCTTAGTTTAGCAACCACTGCTTCCCTGGGGTGATCAGCTTCGGGCCAGCAAGAAAAGTGTTTGGCTTCAGTGACTCCAGCAGCGCCGGCCTCCAGCAGCACGCACACACTGGTGACACTGAATACAACCCCTAAACTGCTTCAGCATATACTTAAGATCACAGAAAAGAAGAATTTTGCAAAATGTTCCCAAAGGTCAGCAGAACAGGGCAAAAGGCTCCAGAGCCAAATGAAGTACCCTGTTTCCCAAAGGAAATGAGATGGTGGTAAATTCTTTTCTCCTGTAATATCACCGCTGTGTTTAAGTGCATGTATTTCTTGCATTGACTAACACCAGAAAGGAAGACCGGGAATGTAGCCATTACCTTGTCATCTCACTGCACAGGCCATGTAGATCATCCCTAGCCCATTACAGTTGGCAGATTAAAGGTTTGATCTGCTTCTTAGAGGTAGCACGCAAAACCACTTCAATGCACAACTCCCTGCTGGGCATCCATTAAAGAAAGCAAATACGGTCCAAGACTTCCTATCTAGTTTTCACAGGGAAAATAAATGAACTTTTCTGCCAATACTGTGTCACCTTGTAAATTCCCTTCACAGCAGAGTGAGTAGTAACAAAGCAGACACTGAAAACAGTTTCCCATTAACACGCCTGGGCTTCAGCTCAAATGGTTATTTAGCTGGATTTGGTGGGTATCTGCCGAGCTGCTCTCTTACCTTAGACACAGGCAGCAGCCAGATGGGTATGCAGCCCTAGTGTGAAATTGAAGAGGAGTATCTGGCATCACGTCATGGGGGTGCTGTGCAAATCTTACACCACTCCAGGTGCTAAAAAGCAAACCCCCAGTCTTTAATGCCAGACCACTATAAAACAGAGGATAGGTTTAGCCTGGAATTTTTGCACTGAGGCAAAACTAATTCAATGATTTGGCTGGATGGAAATGTTACACTCAGTACCCCCACCATGCAGATTATCCCTGCCAGAAGTAAAACCAACCCCAAAAGGTTCATTTGCATAATTAAACAACTAATTCAGGTGTCAAGTCAAAAGATGGGTCCACAGAGTGATAAGGATGAAACAAGGCAAGTGCATCGTAAGGTGAAAGACAAAAAAAGACAGAATTTGTTCTTTATATCCACATCCATCTGTTAGTCATTTGCACAGAAACAGAGTTTTGAGCAAGATATTTTCCACCTCAAAAAATATTTTCAAATTCTAGCTATGAGGACTTGAAATCAGTGGACATGGAAATTACCCCAAGAACCCATTTAAAACAGAAGCAAGTCAGAGCCTCTTAAAAATTCAGTTGTAGAATTCACTAACAAGGACAGTGGTGAATGGACAGAAACAAAAACATAATGCCTTTAGGACAGAAACAAAACCAAACCAGTTCCTAAGCTAGGGCAAATCAAAGTGAATCTACGGACACCAGTGGAGCAATGTCATGCAAGGTATGTGGTCCACCATTGACAATTAATTCCTGCAGGCTGCTTCCAAGAGCAGGGCAGCACAGAATAACCAGTCACTTGTGAGCAAACAAAGCACAAGCTTGCAGGAGGATAGAGGTGTTTGAGCCTTCAAAAAGCCTGTACATAAAACAAGAGCCTTCTGAGCTTTTCACTGCTGAGACCTAGGTAACTGAGTTGCTATAATTGGAAAGATCTATAATGAGAGGTACAGGAGCAGCTATAATTTTACATTTCTGATTTCTTACTCTGTTGCTTTCTTCAGCCCAAATAGAATAGACAACCAAAACCAATGAAGATAAACAGTGTGGTTTTCCTCCCTCACTACAAAACTGCAGTTCAAGTGTCATAAATTGTAATCTCTATAGGGACAGAACGAGCCTGCTTTTCCAAGAATTACTCTTGGGCTTTCTCAAAGCTACACACTGCAATACATTTAATAATATGATTTTTATAACATAGCACTGTGAGACCTACAACATTTAGCAATAAACTGTGAGTAAATGCTGATTAATCATTTCCAGAGCTGTTCCCAGAGTATCATTTAAAGTACCATATTCAGTAAAGCCTTTTCTTCACTATGCATTGATTTGTATGAACTTAGTCAGAAGAAACCTGGCTGGCTTCATCATGTGTCAGCAGCGTAACACTGAGAACAACCTGAACATTTGCTCATCCTCACTTCTGTTCAGCTTGCAAGTGTTCTCCGAGTGTTCTAACGGAGAATGACACTACAAGATGTCCTCAATTGCCTGCAATTTTTCCTAAATTTCACCTCTGGAGAGAGAAAAATAACATCTTTCCCTTCCAGCAGTGTCAGGTGAAACAAACTCCCCAGAGCACGGCTGCCTGGGGCAGACCTCACCTCATAGCAAAGCTGAGCCTCATGCCCACGGCATCCATGGCTGGCATTGCTGCCCTGGGGAGGTGGAAGAGCTGACCGGGGGAGCTGAGGAGCCTCTTGCACCATTCCTGTAAGTGACTGGCTTCAGCTCCAACACTTGCCAGTACTGGAGCGGGCAGCACCAGCAGCAGCATGGGCTGGCAAGGGAAGGAGAAGTTTCCACCCACCATGACACTGGCACACAGGGATAGCTGAAGTTCATCTTTTGTATCACTTTTTTCCCAGTCTTCTGTAATAAAAGGATGGAATAACCCAATTTTTTGCAATGTTAAGACACAGGGCCTGATTTCTGCCTATTACAGGGTATCCTGACTAAGCCTCTTTGACATGTATTCATTTCTCAGATCAATGCTTGTTATTAACTTGCATGGTTAGCTTTGTTGTTCTTTTCAGAGGGACATCTGATGTGCCCTGACAGTTTTATCCATATTTCAAAGTGACTACTGGCAAATACATGTATATAGGGTTACTCCAATTTCATCTAGCCTGTCAGCTGCTGAAAGTGGATTGACAAATACCCACTAGTAACCTAAACTAGTGGAGGAAATAGTAGTCTTAAAAGAAAAACATCCTGCAATTTTATGGGTTCTTCAGAAAGTGGTTTTCCTTCACAATTTGAAATTTAGGAAGTTTCTACAGAATGTGCAACAGTTCAGGACATGGGGAAGGGGGGGGTCCTGGTGGTTAATTACAGATTTAAGAACTTGACCTGACTGTACCAGATCATGATCTAGCCTTTCTGTTTCAGCTTCACAGTTCTGGGTCCCTCCCGTGAGGGGTTATTTGGTCCTGTGGAAAGCAGCTCTACCTTCTGTGGAAAAAAAAGACATCCAAAAAAACTCAGCTGTACAACTTCACCATACTTTTTAGAGCAGAGAATTCAGTCTGAGCAAGGAATCAAAAATGCTTTCCTGCTGACCTATGTTAAGCTTCTAATTGATATTGCCATGGGTTTTTGTGTAAGGGTTTTTGTGTGTGTGGGTTTTTTTTAATTACTGTTATTGGATTAAAAACACTTAAGGGTACTCAGCTTTCAAATTTTCTGTTTTCTTTTTTAAAAAAAAAGCTTTCTCAAGAGCCATTTCTTCTTAGAACAACACATGAAGTTTTCTTATGCTAAATCATCTAAATCTGAGAGCTATAGTTTGACCTCTGACATCTCCAGGCAGACCAACTTTTTCAGGACTATCCAGAGAAAGGAAGCAGCCAAAAGGAAGCCCGAGTTCTCACCATACGTAGACATTCCTAGCAGCCAGAAAGCACCTCAGACTAGAAAGCCTGTTTCACCGCTATGAAAAGTTGACAAATGCCCTCTGCAATGTCAGGTTATCTCCAGATAAAACAGTTTCTCACACACCATCTCCTTCAACTGGGGAGAAGCAATTTCTTAAAGAATATTAATGAAAACAACTGCATAGTAAGAAAAAAAAATCAATGGCTTCTAAAAAAAATTCCATAAATCTGCTATAGTATGTTGCTGTCATCTTTATAGTAATGGTCAATGCTGAATATTAATTGAAAATCAATGGTACCAATAATAATAATAATTCAACTAAATATAGACTATAGCTCAATGTTTTCTTGTATCTCCTGTGTGATGCTTTTTCCAATATGATCTCAAGCACTTCATTTTTTGGCTATAATTAAAAATACTATCATGTACCATCTGAAAACCGATCAGAGTCTGTTCATAAAAACCTGCTAGGAAATGTGTCATCATGATCACAGCTTTACACAGGAACTGCCCCATGTAGCCAGCACAGTGGAGCCCATCCATCTGAGATGATCAGTTAAGAATTCGGAATACAGAGATTGGTTTTTTCCCCTCATTAATGAGTACAAACGCTGCAGTTTAAATTAGAGAAATTATACCCTTAGTACCTTCCCAGAAGCATGGCTTTGAATGACAGAGATCTTGATTTTGTAGAACAATCTGAAAGAGAGTGGCACAGAATCCGCTGTCTCTAGCATGTCCATAGGGCCATTTCACTGCCTATCAGGACCAACGTCCTGAGGCACTAAATAAATTACATTTACAATAATTATGCTAGAATTGCAGTGATTAATTCTGACAGCTGTAACTTCTTCATGGTTACATCTGGAATGCAGAATTGTGTATTATCTCATCATACTTGTGATTTGCTTCTAGGACTTCAGTTCCCTTCAGGAAGGCCCAGAAAACCTGAAATTGGCATCAACAGTGGTACACTTCCACTGCAGATTCATAGCAAAAGTTACACTGGAGAGCATGGTGCAGACAACTCTCAGCAGGTTAAAACAGTTTGATACCTTGGAAAATGATCCCCTTGACACAATGAGTGCTACACAAACATTCTTTCAGCTGTGTTTAAAGGGGATCTTTGTACATTGATCATCTAAGGAGCTGCAGACAGAATGACATGTGGAGCCATTTTTATATCCTGTACCATGGGCATGAATTTGAGATGCAGAACTGATCACCCAGACATGCTAAGAGAAGTGCTCAGCATGCAAGAAACAAAGGCCTAATTACAGGTACCACATGAACTCACTCAAAATTGAAATCATTATCTGGTTAGTATCTTACACTTCATTTCCCAAACACCATTCCACTAATATTTATCATATTTTGCTTTGATTGAGAAAGCACCTGATCCTTAAATACAAATATTTTAAAAGCTTTGAAAAAACATTCAGTCCAACATAAATCACACTTGGCAGTCTGCTCCTTTAGTTACCTAAACAACCTGGATCTCTCACAGCATCTCCAGATCACATCTTGCACCTACTTTCCTCTTCAGCCTGGCGTTTAAGCACGCTCCTGTTCCGGTGCACTGTGTAGCCCGGCAAGTGCTACAAGCAGGGAATTAAACACTGGACTAAGCCCTTGGATTGCAACACGGGAATTCAAGAGTAAAGCCTGATGACTATGAACAGAACCAGAAATGAGTAACTGAAAAGCAAGTGCTGGAAAACATGAAGCAATGTTTTACCTAAAATCATTCCCTTCTGCAGGTGTTATTTCTTCCCTGCAAGTCTAAGTGTATTGTCATGATCTCAGCAGGCATTTACTGTGCTGGGAATGCCTGAGTGCATTCTGTAGAGGCTGCCCTTACAGGAAAGGAGAAGAAAGATTTAAGACAGTTTGTGTTTGTTTTTAACAACAGTCTGTGCATGCCTTCGATGCTTCCTACGGCCTTTCCTACACCCAAAATGGCACAGAGCGTAGTGTTGTTACACCAGACACACACATTTTCTGCCCCTTTCTAAACCAACCAGGTTATCTGGATTGCCCAAGCTGTTCCCAGCTGCATGGCCAGCTAACACCCACACTGCCCCACAGTCCTG